>ML210161.1:40385-293253 GCA_004369085.1 Coprinopsis marcescibilis | reverse complement strand
GTAGTAAAACCCATTGACTCTGCGGCCACCAGGCTATTCAGCGAACCGTAGAAAACTTGAAATGGGAGTCCTGTAAAGTCCCCCCTCTTCCGCTTCAGTAACGGAATGATGTTCTCCTTCCAAGTTTAGGCCACATTCATCCCTCAACAGCTGCACTTCAATATTATTGTAGCATGGAAGGCACCAGATCCCGCAACAACGCATATTTGGGCTCGATGACATGCCCTTCTCATCATCACTCGCAGACAAAGGATTGTAGCATGTCATGTAAGTATAAAATATGCTTCTGTTAACTCTCCTCCCTCCCATCCCGCTCCAAGCGACATATCTCCTCAACTCCTTTCTGCATTTTTGACCGCCCTACTTATGACGGACAACATCAACACCTAATCTGCCATCATGAACGTCTCTTCCGAATAAAGGCCTGCTCTCATCGAGTTCAACGAGGGGTGGCTTGAGAAAGACAGTTGGTTGGCTGAAGCCGAGGAGTACCGACTAGCGGAGTCTCAGTAAGCCCTTTGGTTCTGTGCCAATGGCGCATACTAACGTACACGCAATTTTAGAGCCACTCTCGATGGTGCCTGTCTCATCGATCGCGATGCAGCATATCAACATCTCGAAAAGGCCTGAGCGAACTGCAGGGGGGCCGAGGCAGACTTGATCCTTGTGCCATGACACCCGCACCCTCACGTACTTTTCAAGAGCTTCGTACTTCCACCAACTCCCATAATGAGCCATTTCCCGTCTGTACATATCAGTTCTAAGAACACCCATTAGCGTCACTTTGTATATATCGTGCGTCCATATTTACTATCATGATCTTCTACACGCATATCTAAACCTTCTGTCTGTTGTGACACCCACTTTCACTAATTATTTGCACCTTGATGATGTCAATGTGGATTAAAATAGACTTCATTGACAGCGATTAGTGTGCCTGAGCAACGCATTGAGCAAGGCAGTGGAGGATGGGAATAGATGGAGCGGCTTATCCTGCTGGCAAGGTCACAGCCCGTGACGTGCGACCCATGACAGGTTTTAAGCGCCCGTTGTTACTGAACGAAGCTTACACCCTCAGGAGAAAGAAGGCACTGCGAGTTACGAAACAGATAAAACCCATCATCCAGCCTTCAACTTCACATCCGTTTTTCGTCTCATTGTGCTCTTAATTACAATTACTTTGCCTATTTATCTTCCTAGTCACCTTTCTCTACTGTAGTCGCCGACTCTAATTTCAACTTTGAATTTATTGCTCATCCTGTATAACAAGGCGTATCGTACTCATACCATGTCTTAAATGGTCGATAGGATGAGTTCCCGAGTGCGTTCGACTCAATTAAAATGATGCGGATACTGGCTTTTCAGCAAAGAAAGGGCATTTCGAGCAGCGATGTTCCTGGCCTCATCTTCACTTTCGGAGTGGAATCCTTCGCCAATAGGGAGTCGTTCCAATACACGGATCTTTTCATTGTAACGGGGAACTGGTGTGGAATTAATCACGGTATGGAAGAGGTTTAAATCTTCCACAACCGACCTAAAACAAGAGCTTTCCAGAATTTGCGAGAGGGGTCCCACTGTGTTTGAGTATCCGGATGTTGGCCCATGAGGTGCACAACGGCGTTCACTATGTCTGTGCAGGGGTCTAGTGATCGGGAAGGTTAACAATCAGCCAATAAACAATAGACCCCCGTACGGATGGAGTAATCCGGGTTAGGAAGTAACATGACTAGGACTTTGGACTGCTCAGGTTGTAACGGATGGAGAGAGGGGGGGGGGTACAGCAAGAACGTCGTAGCTCCCCTTTTTATGACTTGAAACTTCTATTTTTTTTTCTTCCCCTGACAGGCCGGTGGTGCTTGCCGCTGACGATGGCTCGGGACTCAATACTGCTGTAATTTCCGTCATTATAGGAGATGAATTTCATCGTCGAAAAATGATCATCACTTTCGCCTCTAGTTTATCGAAGGGCTCTGCTAACCCGCGGCCTTCATATGCCACAGCTCTTTGCTAGAACAAGACAATTGGGCTACCATTCAGATCGGAGATCGGTAATTGATAATATGATTCAGTTGGAACTTTAACCGTTTACTACCACGGTCCACCGGAGTCCCCGTTTTTGTCAGAACCCTCTTTGCACTTCATTCCAATTGCAGGTGTTTCCGAGGGCCATGCATGCAGATGGAAGACTTTGATAACAAGAGGGCCGCTACAGCGGCATGGAAGCAGTGTAGAAATCTGGAATACTCGTTCATTTGGGTGAGGAACGGGAAGCGCCCTACGCTCATGAGTCATAGAAACTGTAAATCCACAGGTTTAAAGCGCTGAAGCAGTAATCGGATAGGCGATTAAGTGCAGTGACTCTGATAACGCCTGTACAATTGCAAAGGACATGGTATCAACTTGTCTGAGCGCTAGTTTCAACTGAGGATCTGAGTCAACGATCTAAAACGTCGCCAGTGAGCACTGCAGGTCGCTTAGGGCGGGGACAAAATCATCACAGCGCCCGCCTAGCTCAATCGGATAGAGCGTCAGACTCTTACGAGACCTGAATCGGGTGCATCTGAAGGCTGCGAGTTCGACCCTCGCGGTGGGCTACTTACTACTTCACCTTTTTAATTGTTTATTTTTCTTCTGCAATCCCCAATTCTTTCTCCATCTTACAAGTTACAACCGCCCGAACTTTATAAATTATATAGGCTTTTAACTCGTGAGACAGGCCCTGAAACGCAGAAGTGAGATCTCCTGTTCGTTACCCTCCGTTAACACACACAGTGTCCTTTCTTTCTTCCTGGAATTCAATTTGGTGGAAACACGACGATTGTATCAGTTAACGAGCGGTACGATATGCTAATATAAGTAGCGGGATCGATGCAAAACACGTTGGGGTCCTATTCGAACAATGGGCTCTAGGCCACAACGCTCACCGAGCGTAATGGAAACAAAAGGATGTGCGTACGTACTTAATGCGAGCTCGCAACATTAGCATACACGACAGAGAATGAAAATCCGGCAAGCCGAATACATCAAACGTTTGAATGTAATTCCTTGAATTGAATCATTTGGGTGGCGGGGAAGATGGGGTTCGTCAGGCTGATCAGAGGCACTGAGAGTACCATTCTGTAGGAAAATATAATTGTATCGGTTTAAGGCGATCTGGCAGAGGCTATTAGGGACGTACCGTTGAAGACCTTGCAGGTACCCTGGGCGCAAGTGGTGGATCCATTGAAGTCACGCTGCAGAATCAAAATAAAAAGGGAAGGGGAACGTCAGTCAAGCTTTGCACATCCTACAGAGGGTCAATGCATACTCCACCGCATTGTCCGTAAAGAGGGACACCGGCGACCGCAACAGGAGCTTGGGTGACAACGGGCGCAAGTTGAGCCTGGGTTGTGGTAGGAACAACGGGGGCGACAGGGGCAACATTCTGAACAGTAGGCAGGCATTGCGAGTAGTAGACTATAAGGAAGGCAAGTGAGCTAAGCTTGAAGGCGAACTAGCGGAGCTGGCGGTCGATACGTACGGTTGTTGAAGACGCAAGTAGAGCCAGTCGCGCACTCAGAGGGTCCGCTAAAGAACAATGGTCAGCACCAAGGTTCTCAGTGTGTCACTTCACTACGCTTACTTGAATCCACGCTGTAAAGAAAGGGCAATGTCAGAATTTAACTGTGCTCATCACAACACGACACTCACTCCACCACACTGAGCATAGACGCCAGCAAGGCCGTTGTTCGGTACAGAAGTGGGAGAAGGCTGGACATCAGGGGCTTGAGTGACAGTAGGGGCTTGAGAGACAGCAGCGGAAGTGGCAGGGGCAGGGGCCTGGGTGACGATGGCAGGTGGGGTAGCAATGGCACCTTGGCCTGGAATAGCAACACGGCCAATGGATCCACCTAAGGCTCCAGACCAGACAGCAGGACCAGGAGCTTTGTAGCTGGCGGGAGCAGGACCGCTGTAAAGGTTGAAGTGGATGCCGGGGTCAGCGTCTGTGTAGGCTCCTGGAAAGGCTGCGCCACCAGGGAGAAGGCTGTTGCCGTTCGAGACGACGCGGACCTGGACACAGCTGGGGTAGAGTTGAGCACCACGGCTGGGGTTCTGCGTGAAGAGCGTGTCACTCTCGTGGTGGGCAATGATCTCGGCTGTTGGTGACATGAGACGATTGGCATATAACGCAAAGAGAGCCATGTACTAACCGCGCAAGAGGTAGTCACCAGCAGGAACGTTGGGAATAATGACGCTGTGTTGGCCGTGGGCATCAACAAGGCGGTCAACAGCCCAGGTTTCAGAGAAGTTATCTTCAAAGATCTTGGTCCAATCTTTGCCGTCGGAGTTGGCCATGTACACGAGGACTGCATTGCGTAGCTAGGTCAGACTCTGGATACACCCGGACGAGAGAGAGCGTAAACGTACCAGGACCCTTGTGAGAGCGATCGATGATGTCGTCGTCACGACTGAAGAGAGAGAGAGGTCGTTCAAAATTAAGTTTGAGTGAAAGGGAGGCAGACCCTACTTATCGTGGAACCACTCAAAAGTTAACAGGTCACCAGTTTGGACCTCGACGGTTCTGGGTACAACTTGGAAATTTAGGTCAGTTGTCACTCTGGGCCAATATCTCGAGTTGCTTTACCTCGATTGTTGTCGTTGCAGGCCAGTGCGGCCGACTTCAAGTCCTTAACAGGACCATTGCTAGTGGGGGAGCGGATCTGAAAGTGGCGTACACATTTGTTCAGGGCTTCTTCAAACCAAATATGTACTCACGTATGCATTCCGACCATCTCCCTGTTCAACGCCATTTACGAACACACCGAAGACGGTGGTGTGAGCCATGGCGCTGGCGACCATAGTGGCCAATCCTACGAATGAGAGAATAAGACGCATTATGTTAATGATTCAATCAAAGAATGTGCGGTTGGGAGAGAGTTGAGGAGTCGAGTCGTCGAAAGCCAAGTGTTGAATGAAAGATGGTGGTCGTTGAAGGTACAACGATAGAATATGGATCAACCAAAGAAAAGAATACTGAGAGAAGCGGGGTAAAAAAGGTTCTGGTCCACCTTGGGGTGATGCGCCAGCTTTTATACTCGTTCCTGGTCAACCCAGAAAATGGAATTTGTCTTCGTTGCATGAGTTATGCGAGGGTCTACGGCAGGCCGCGGTTGAACAGTTGTCGAAAGTCGCGAGCTGGTTGCAAGCCAAATCTGATTCCATCACAGGCGAAGAGACTGGGCACAGAGACAACAAGGGGCAACGAATGTCGAATGGGGCTGCCATCGGCTGGTTTGGCGAAGAAAAATGCAACAAGCTTTGAGGAAATGTTTGCAAATACTAGTTCTATCGGTAGCGGGTGGAAGATTCTCTTGAAATTGTTGCTTGAAAACCGAATCCATGAGCGGGCCAAGATGCGGAATAACAACCAGTTGACCAGCATTTTGTGGCCTCCAATGAATTCTTGAAACACATGCCGTGCTCACTGCTCGTGCTCGATGCGCCAGAGACCAGGGCAAACAGATAAGCCGATAGATTTTCAGCTGGCTGTATATCGCGTTGTATTACAGGAACGCGGTCTCCAGGTCGACGAGACGACGAAACTGATGGAGAGGTCAAGGATTTCCAGAACCTCTAAATTACCGATCCAAATTACTGGATCTGAAATGCGTCTATAGGATTTTCAGTGTCTGATATTGACAGGGTACCTAGAAAACACGATCCGAAGCCTGGCTGCTCCTGAACGCGACATCGTGGTGGTGGATTGAAGACAAGCGAGAATCGTGCGAACACACGGTCCAACTATTCTGCGTCGCGACCGGCACCGGGAAATCGTCGGCGTGTTTATTCAAACCTACTTACAACACATTGTCAATGCTCAGACTGTCTAGATTTCTGTCTAGGCCTCGGCGAATAAATCAAACAGCACGACTCTATTCAAGGTCACACAATATTGCAGACAAGGACGTTGTTGAACTCGCGTTCAGTGCTCTGAAGTCAAGTCCATCGGCCGTGTTGGAAAGACCAGAAGGGCCACTGGTCATTCTTCATGGGCTATTGTGTGTTCCTTTTCCAGTCGTATATAGGAATGCTCTACTAATTGCTGCATATCCTAGTGGTTCAAAAAGAAACTGGAATTCTCTTTGCAAAGCCTTTCACCGCGACCTGCCAGGTCGCGCAGTTTACTCACTCGACCTTCGAAACCATGGGTCCTCTCCTCACGCAAGGCCCATGACATATGCAGCCATGGCAGAAGATGTGAAGCACTTTCTATCGTCAAACGGACTTCGAAACGTATCACTACTGGGCCATTCTATGTACGGAGAATGCCTTACTTGCCTTTGACTCTGGACATGAAATCATTACCTGCAGGGGTGCAAAAGTTGCCATGACCGTCGCCCTGTCTTTGTCAAAGGATGCGACCAACTCGGATACTATCTCGCGCCTTATCGTGGCAGATTTGGCCCCGGCCAAACTTGACCTCTCGAACCGACTAACTCAGTATGTGTCTGCAATGCAGGATATCAATGCCATGCCTCATGGGATGATCAAAACGCTCCAAGACGCCGATCGCGTACTGGATCCGTTTGAGCAGGTGACTATAGGTGTTGGATCTCCACAAGCATATTTTCATCTATCTTGTCCTTCTTTCTTAGGACCCTGCTATTCGTCGATTCCTGCTCACCAATCTCCTGCTTCCAAGGCACTCTCGCACTGCTGAACCGCGGGACAGAGCCAAGTTCTTGATACCCCTCGACATACTAAAGGAGGCAATCCCATCACTAGCAGAATTCCCTTACGACTATCAGTTGTCAGGTAGGCCTCAATGGGACGGTCCTACGCTAGTCATTGCTGGAGGCACAAGCGAATACAAGATCCTAGACTACACTGAAGCCTTCAAGGCGTTTTTCCCTCAATCTAGATTTGAAACCCTTGATGCCGGGCATTGGGGTAAGGGTCACATCATCATTATTCCACCATATTCTTACCATGTCTACAGTTCACGCGGAAAAGCCAAACGAGTTTAAAAAGCTGGTAGTGGATTTCATCAGCAGTAGATAACATAGACCGTTTTCTACAAGGCACACTAGAGCTTTTAAGCTGCACATGAAACACTAATTATCTGTCCTAATACATTCAAGCCTACTAGCCGTCCAAGAAGTCCAATGTCTGGAAGAAAGCAGATATCAACCCTACTACGCGCAGTTGAAGTAGTTCCCGCTGATGACTGAAGGACATCCAGACGTATCTACACACAAAAGTCAGCAAAAATCCAATCCACGATTCTCGAAACCTCAACACACCTCGATCTAAGGGACAATCGTCGTAATTGTCACAGCATTTGATACAAGCACGTCGGTCCGCCGGTTCAACTAACTCGACGTAGTGGTTGTAACTGATTGAGCATTGAGCACCAGTTAGCGTTGTGGTACTCGTGTCGAAAGGAACAATATTTGACTTACCCCAAACACACGCTACCAGCAGGGTTGCCCTGCCCGCCAGCACCACCGCTCGAATCATATTGCCCACCCCCGTCGTTCACATTCAGGCGATCCAATGTTTCCGGACGGATACAACCTGTCACTAAACCGCAAATATCTCTCAGCTCTCGGTTTTCATCAAGCCAGATTTTGTCAAGAAACTCACACTGGGCATATCGGGCCCCTCTTGAGCTGAACCCAGTCTTAAACTCAACATTGGACCAAAAGTTGGGTGCAAGTGTTCCTTGCGAAGGGTCATATTTGCCATTGGGAGAACAATATGTTTTCATCCCGCCTGGGTGTTCGCTGTCTCCAATGTTGGTATGTGGGTCTCTTGTAGATTGGCCAGAAGACTAGTATAAGCGATGCTAGAAGAGAACGCAGCAGATATAGAGCACACACCGCGGCATGATCATGCTAAGAGAAGAATGATCAGATAACAGCATCCCGGAAAAAAAGAATGTCTATGACTACTTACCAAAAGGTTTGGGCATCGGTAACATATACGGTATTATCAGCCGCCGCTCGTGCCGCAAGATGCGCAGGAGAACCCAATGCGACAAGAGCAGTCGATAGTACGAGAGCAAGTCCAAATATCTTCTGCATATCGTAGGGGGAGCGGTAGAGGAAGAACAATGTTAGTAGTAAAAGTGACTGACACCCTCCAAGTTTTATACCTTTCAGTCTAGGTTTCATCGGACAAACTAAGCCGAGCAACGAGCTATTTCGGGGGCCACAGAATGTTGTAGCCCTACTCTATGCATGGCTAGGTCGACCAAAAGACTCTTTCGGAGCTTGCAAGCACTAAAATTAGCACGTGTGCCGGATGGTATGGATGGCTATCAGTGAGAGGCTGGTGGACAGCCGACTAATGACGCTCTTCCTGCCACGAACAGACCGATGACTTCGCAGTCGGAGGACAGGCAATCCGACGAAACATAGGAAAGTGACGCAATGCACTGAGGAAATCTAGCCTGGGTAGCATGTGCCAGGCACAAGGTGGTCTATTTGGCATATCGGAGCTATGGAATAGCAATATCAATAAAAGTAGACATACGCTGATGCCTTTTAAAATACGAAGGGGAAAAGAGCCCTTCGGTGGCGGGGGTACTCCTTGCCAAACTCTTTCTTGTAGTTGTTGTGCCTCTTCAAAGCCCATCCGGAGAGGGTGACGATGGCGAGGATGATGAAGAAGTAGGCTGGAATAAATGTTAGTCAGTCGGTATATACGTCATAGGGGCGGAGAACTCACATGCGATACTCTGGGTGAGCACGACAAGGACAGTCCAAGCAACAATCTCGAAGAAGTAGTTGGGGCACGAAACGAGGTTGAAGCCGTATCCTCGGGGGAGGCCACGCACTCGGGTGCCAGGCGGGCGCAAGTTGCGAAGGGTGATGTGCGTGCGGAAGTTGGAGACTTGTGCGTACTAGGAAATCAATTAGCCATGGCCTGTGTGCAAAACGGAATGAACCAACCAGCCAAAAACCGGTAGCTATCCAAAGAACCATCTCATTGTCACGATAGGTCCCAACGATATATGGGGAAGTAGCCGAGTATTTGGGTCGGTAGATATCAATAGCAAATAACAGACCTATGAAAACAGTCAGACGCAAGTGTAACAAGAGGTTGCGAGTTTGAAGCTCACCGTAGCAGATGTGGTAGTAAGCAGAGCTGCACAATAGGTCAAATTCAGGTGCAATGGGTCTGGATAGGTATAAACGTACTTTCTGAACACGAACAAGAATGGCATGGTTCCATGGGAGAATCGGTGGACACTGCAGATGATTGCATGAACGATCAAACCCAGACACATCAACGGTCGACTTACAAGACTGTTTCCAGCTCTCGTTTCAAAAAATGGAGCATGACGAACGCGAATACATAGCTATTGTCGTGGTCAACCCCAGGATTGGTTCAGAGTCAAGTAAGGGACGCACTTTTGCAGAGCACTATGCTCAACATCCTTTCCATAAATCAACTTTGGGAAGAAGTAGAAAATGGGGTGGATAATGAGGGGGCCAACCTAACACGATATGAGTTTAGTAAGCTCCTGCGTTAAAACAGTTATAATCACATATTCGATCATGAACACAGTGCGCCAGCTCATTTGAGGGCCTAAATCCTTGACTTGCAAGTCGCGTCCGCTGAGGGAATCCACCTTCTCCTCATCCTTCAATGCCTTCTTGTCGCCTTTCAAGGACAGCTTTTGACGCGATACACCAAACTATGATGTTTCCATTAGAAATGCACACGAAGATTGGCTCCCGTTGATATAACGCGTCCCAAGAAAATAGGACGACGTACCTTGGGATACTTGACCGCGATTTGTTCCTTGACCTCCAGAACGGTCGCGTCAGCGGAGACATCAATTGTCAATGGAGACTTCAGCAGAGACCCCTTCGACGCAGGAGAGATGGTGAGCGAAACCATAGCGTAGGTTCACAGTAGGAGTGAAGCTGGGTGAAGACTGTGAGTTGCCGGCGTTGCGGGTGGAAACTGCCAGCAAGCAGGGTTTTGGTCCGTGCGCAACAAATAAATCATGTGGGACCAGTGGCCAACTGAGGCGCTTAATAGTACTGCGACTGCTTCCGAGAAGCGGACCTGGTACTTTATTACCGTAAACCTCCGACACCCCAATCAATATGGCCTGCCTGCAAAGTGCAGCGGTGGAGGTTTCAAGGATAACCCAAATTGTACTTGGACGTTGGCGCAACTGCCAGATGGGCTGTCCCGATATTATTTGTAAAAGGAGGCGTTCGTGCCAGAACCTGCCTTGCGAGTCGTCAAGTGTAAAGGGCAGTATGATACTTCAACATTCCGAGGAGTCTGACACCGAATTACAAGGTCTAGTAGATGAAAGGGAATATTGCCTTCCTGTTCCGAGGATACTCGTTCCCAAATTCCTTCTTGTATCCAATGTGTCTCTTCATGGCCCACTGCGAGAGAGTAAATATAGCCTGGCCGACAATAACGTAGCCTGTGGTGGAATGTCGTGAACCACGAGTCAAACGAAGGGGAAGGATGCCTACCCGTAACACTGTTCGTTAGGCCAGCAATCACAGACCATGCGACAATCTCGAAGAAGTAATTAGGACATGAAATCAAGTTGAAAGGGTATCCACGTGGAATACCGCGTTTGCGGGTACCAGGCGGTCGTAAATTGCGGAGGGTGTAGTGGGCGAGAAAGTTAGAGAATTCAGCGTACTGTAAGTGTGACCTAGGTGAGAAGGGCATCTGAAAAGCACTCGAAGAACTTACTGCCCAGACGCCAGCAGCTACCCGAAGGACGGTCTCGTTGCTTCGGTAGGTTCCAACAATATACGGGGAACCAACTGAATATTTTTGTCGGTAAACATCGAGTGCAAGGGCAACGCCTGCGAAAGTATGTCAGACTTTAGACCTGATCGGAGCAAAGTTCTAATCATGTTCACCGTAGAGAAGGTGGTACGCTGCTGAGCTACACCGATTGTTAAGGGCCATGCAATAAAGAAAAATCACGAAGCTTACTTTTTGAATAGGTTTCTAACCGGCATGGTTCCATGAGAAAACCGGTGGACGCTGACTTTCGGTCAGCAAAGTGAGACTATCTCCCATTGAGGCTTTCGGACGCACAGCACAGACTCCAGCTCGCGCTTCAAAAAGTGAAGCATCACGAAGGCGAAAACATATCTAACATCCAACACAGTAAGGAGTTGCTCAAGACGAGTGGTGGTACCACCTACTTCTGCACTGCGCTATGTTGCACGTCCTTGCCGTAAACCAACTTGGGGTAGTAGTAAATGACCGGGTGGACAATCAGCGGGCCAACCTAAGGGACACATTGAAGAAAATTAGATCAAAAAGCCAGGTAAATTGTCGAGATTACTGACATATTCAATCAGGAACACAGTTCGCCACCCAATTTGAGGCCCCAAATCTTTGACCTGCAGTTCCTTCCCACTCAAGGCGTTCACCTTGTCCTCGTCGTTAAGAGCTTTTTTGTCACCCTTCAGCGACAGCTTCTGGCGTGACACTCCAAGCTACAGTGGTGGATTGGTGAGGCATGGTTGAATATCAATCGTGCTATGGCCCACCCATACCTTCGGGTATTGTGCAGCAATCCTTTCTTTCACCTCCAAGACAGTCGCGTCTTGTGGGAAATCAAATATTATAGTGCTGCATAGCGGACTTTTCGACGCAGGCGAAATGGACAATGATATCATTGTGAACGACGCGAGAGTTGGGGATAGTGGTGAGGAGTGAGGCTCGTTATGCCCAGCCAGTCATGGTGTAGGTTTGCCCTGCCATGTGTAACTGCAACTTGTTTGCATCCTTGTGCGCGCCCATGCTGGCCCGGGGTACACCGGGCCACTCACCCACATGCAACAAGTGATACCCCTTGCATTGAATGCATATGACAGACAAGCCCCTGGCACCCGGGGTACAATGGCATAAAACAAATGTGGTACAATCTGTTTTATTATGAACTAATTTTGCTGTGTGTCAACTTGACTAGCGATTATTGCACTTCGTCCCGCCTCTCCGATCTCCTCAGCCTCCACAAAACTTCCGCTGGCGGCAATGTTTTGTGCCTGTTGAAGTACAATGCGCACCCTGGAGTCGGTTTTGTAAACAGGCCACCGTGGCGAACGCGACAGCTTATGTGTGTTGGGGTTGCCAGTCCGAACGAAGGACAGCCAGTATGCGATGAGTTCCCGTGCGAAGTTTCGTTCAGCTTCGTCGAGCGGCGTGAAAGTCGTGGTTCCGTTGAATCTAAGAACCGGATGGGTTGTGAGTTAACAGAGTGAACAAGAAAGGACGCACCCTGTATTTGTTCCCCTAAACATCATCCAATTCTCAGAGGCATGCCACACACCAGTACCGCCGTTGGTCGGGTTCCGTTGGTTGTATCGGTAGGCGTAGGCCTCGATACCGCGCCGCGAAAATGCTGTACCGAGTATAGATCGCTGCACCAATAGATCAGCGTCACTCAAGAGTGCGATTGATGTCGGTCGTATACTCACTGCAGCTTTCAACTGAACGTCTCCAATGAGAGCCTGGTACCTCAAGTCTTCAGAGGGAAAATCTTTTAGTTCGTACGCCTACAAGAATCATGAGCCTATAACAGTCGAAGTTGTTGTGGGACTTACACTTTCGAGAGCAGCGATATCTGCATCCGTGATGGAAGGGAAGAACCTCTTCAAGGACTCTGGGACTTCGGTGCCGCCACCAAGCGTCTCATTCGTCGTCGCTCTATAATTAAGCTCCCATTAGTAAAATATACCTAAGACCAAAAAGAACACTCGCCCAACAATCAAAGGTACTCTCGCAAACTTGCCTTGAGAAATCAAGCGAGTTGGGAAATCGGCGATGATTTTTCCATCGACCACGGGATGGAATTGACGGTATCCTGACCCTACTGCAACGGGCGTAGCACCGTCCTGAGCCCGGGCCAAAGCACTGACAGGAGCCTTCCTCAAACAGGTCAACTGTTCCAACACGGTGCCCTTGCCGCATCCGGCAGCTTCGGCGTAGTATTTGAATAGCGACTGTGCGATCCGATTTAGTTATTAACTGCGACACTTGGCACTGAAAATATTCACGAACTAGTTGTTGCTCTGGAGTTGGCAACGGTGTCCTGTACACGCTTTGCGCAATGGCACCAGAGAATAATTTCTCTTTGGTTTCAGCTACCAAGTGTAGCAAAACCGAGGCACCTCCTGCACTGTTTCCGTTAATGGTCACTCGGTCGGGATCTCCACCAAAACGTGCAATGTTACGTTTAACCCATCTCAAGGCTTCAATTTGGTCAAGAAAGCCTGCATTGAAGTCGCCGTTCGCAGAATCAGAGAATTCGGGGATTGCGAGGAAGCCAAAGGACGACAAGCGGTAGTAGACGGAGACAATGACGACGTTCGGGTTCTGTTCTATCCAGTGCTCAAAAGGCCAATTGGCAGGGTTGCCGTAGATGTAACCTGTGGAAACGGTCAGAGGGATGACACACACATGATGGGCAGGCCGAATGCACCTCCTCCATGGATGTAGACTAGTACAGGGACTGTGGGTACACCATCGATCAGATATGAGCCAGGACGAGAGTTACTTTCGCCTTACGGTCACTGCCTCTTCTGGCCCTTGAAGGAGTATAAATGTTGATCTTGAGACAGTCTTCACTTCCGGCACCACCAGCATCTCCGCCTATACAACAGGGACATTATTACCAAGATATGGGAAGTGGGAATGTATGTGCTCACCTCCAGTTGATCCTTGAATGGCAAAATCCGGATACTCAGTGGCAGGAATTACCCGCCTTCCAACTTCCTCCCGAATCTTGGTTGTGTTCAAGGGAACAGGTGCCCTAAATCGCAGTTCACCTAGGGGCGGTTCAGCATAGGGAATTCCCAGATATGCCACAGTGTTTGCATTCGCCCTGTTCCCTCGATACCGGGCATATCCTGTGTCAACGATGTCTCCCCCTGTCTCTAAAATGCTTGGAGCGGACATGACGGTCAGCGTCTGTCCGTAAAACAAGCAAATGACCGCTGCGGTGAACGTTGCTAGCCACATAAATGGCGAATGGTGGAGACCTTGTGAGGGTTCGGAAACTTGAGACCTTCGTAGCTTTAACCCGTCCATCCTTGTCGACAACTTGTGGTCATGTAAACCCGAAGAAGTGCCAGTAGAATCATGAATGCGGTTCTAATGCCCGGTTTTCATGAGAGCACGAGGCTCAGTGCAGGAAGCCGCCTGCATCAGCGTGAGAGACCGGTGAAAATGAGAAGCATTTGGCTGTTATGGTTCAGGATGTTTGTTAACCGCTTGCCGAAATATCGCCACAAAGTTTGTCGGGGTGTAAGGATGGTAATTCGCAGCGGAAATGAATATGGTGGGAGCTGAGCAAGCCGCGATGATCGCCAAGGTTGACCTTGGCCAAAAATAGTGACCACTCAAAGTTTGCTATAACGTCATGGCATGGCGCTGGCACTTGACCTACAACGACGATCAGCATGCAAGGCAGAATGATTTCGATTACAAATTCTGGGAGATTTCTCTCTAGGACGCGACTCCAGAGTGCCAAAGGATTGCATAGACGTGAGTTACAGCTTCCTCCTGTACATACCCCATTTCATCGAATTACAAGGCAGCCACGGTCCAGAGGATTCAATCTCGACCCTGGACATCAAATGTTCAACCTATAGAACTGGACTACATCGTTCACTCACCTCGGACTAACAACAAGGATAAAGCCGTTGTCATTCTTCATGGATTCTTGTGAGTTCTTTGAGCTCCATGACTCTTTTGTCAGGCGCTTAGCAGTGTTCAGTGGGTCAAAACGGAACTGGAACACTATCTCCAAGGCCCTCATGGAACGGCTGCAGAGGCCTGTCTACGCTTTAGTAGATATCAATCTCTGGGCATTTATTGCTATCACTGATGTCCTCTGTAGGATCTTAGGAACCACGGAACCTCACCTCATGCAGAACCCATGACATACGAAGCTATGGCCGCAGATGTCTGGAAATTTATCAACGGCAATAATCTATCGGAGGTATCCCTCATTGGACATTCCATGTAAGTTATCCGATCACCTTGCTGTGGAATAATTGTCTCATACGAATACCCATATCGGTGCAGGGGAGGAAAAGTGGCCATGTCTGTAGCCCTGGCAGCAGGCCACGAACAACCACCACATACACTCAATCACCTCGTAGTCGTGGATGTCTCCCCAATAAAGGGCCGAATATCTCAGCAATTTATCGATTATGTGAACACGTTGAAGAAAATTGAAGACTTGGGGCTGAAAACGAGAAAAGAGGCTTCGGATTATCTTGCTCAAGTGGAACCGGTGAGCAAAACGATGACCTCATGCTGTTGTTGATACCAACGAAACGGGAATTTCAGGATCCAGGCGTCCGGGCGTTTTTACTGACCAACCTGTTACCTTTCGACAAAAATAACTCCCAAGCCCACTTTATGGTCCCTCTTAACACCTTCCAAGATTCGATTTCCAACATTGGAGACTTCCCTTATTTACCCGGAGAACGCGTCTGGAACGGGCAAACTCTGTTTGTGAAGGGGTCTCGGAGTCCGTGAGTAACATAGGTCTCCAGCTGTTAAGCTTGCTGCTCACATCAGTCCTCAAAGGTACATCAAGGAAGAGCATCTTCATACAATAGCACGGTATTTCCCCAATTATCAGCTTGAAGTTATGCACACCGGACATTGGGGTGAGCCATTTTTGTCTTCGAGACTTAAGAACTCTGGTCCTCACACCTTGTTGTTTTTTTAAAAAGTTCATGCGGAAAAGTAGGCTTCCAGCTGTAATATCTGATTCAAGGAAAATTAACCATCTTTAGGCCAAAAGAGTTCACGGACGCAGTCGTCAACTACGTCGAAACCTTCAATTAGAATCGGACCCGAGCGCTCGAAACTTATAATACATAAGCAATACTATGGGTAATTACATGTAAAGTTCGGTGGTCGTCGTAAAGACATGGAGGTATAGTACATTATCTAGCGCATGAATGTAATCCGTTCCTTGCTAAAACACTTGAACCTGCCCGTAATCTCTTGCTCCTTTCGCGACGGAACTCTCGGTGTCGAGGATCTTGAATAAAGTATGGTCCTCTAGGTCGTAGTCGTTAGACTTGGTGTCGTAATGAAATGCATATCTCGGTTTGTCCGAGTGTTCCGCCCATCTGCCAGTGCAGCTAATTCGTGCCCGTACGTCCTCATATATCTCCACATCTCTCATACCCGATCCCTCCTCCTTCGCCTGCAGATGCATCAAGAACTGGTACTGCTCGAATTCCGACGGAACTTCCCATCTGATTCCCTCAATGTAAGGCATCTTCCTCAGGTAACTCGTCTTCCGGTTCAACTCTAACGCCCGAGAAGTTGTCCGAAGTGTGCGTTTCTGCGCAAGCTGTAAACGCTTACGCCAGAGAAACCGCGTGTGCTTGGCATTCTCGACAATGGTGTTCGAGAAGAATGAGCATATGGTAGGCTTTGAATGATGATAACGACGAGTATGTGCCTTCGAGGCGGTGAATCCTGTGCGGTAGAGCGTTCCGTCGGCGGTGTCGTAAAGCGATCTTGATTTGTATATTCGTGTACGGACTGGGGTGGAGGTTGCAAACGTTCCCATGTCCTCAAAAGGACTCGGACTGGACTCGGACGAGCAGAGGGGCAGGATATGAGGATTGATGTCACTGCAGATACAATTTCCTTCCCCCTCGTCCGGGGACTGGATAGGATTTGTTTCCATCCCGGGGTCCAGTGCAACCGCAGTGTCGTCTGATTTCAACTTGTTTGTTTCCGTGATTTGCTGATTTGGATGAATTTCTTCCCCTAATGTAAACATGTCGGTAAGTCGGTGCGAAATCATGTTATCAATGAACCATCTCTACAAACAAGAGCACTTGGCTTCTCTGTTTTGATCAACAACTCACCGGGGCTAAAGTTCTCCGTGCTTTCTAGGGGCTGTAGAACTGACTCTGTATCGACGATGGACGACAGAAAGGAACTGATTTGGAGAACGCTGAGACCTTTGCTAAGAAGGACAACAATCTCGGGGAGTAACATGCTTCCCTCACCCAACACACTGGAGAGATAAGGTCACGGTGAAAGACTTCATCTCCATCGGATCATCAGTTATTGTACTACCGCCTTGGCTGTGCGGCGGTCAGTCTGGGGATAAACGATTGCTGCCAGAGCCTGCCAGTTCCCATTGACGCCGAAGCAGGCGAGGCTGAATCTGCCGGCGGTGACGTCTGAAGTGATTGCAAGAACAAGGAAGGATTCGATCACTACAGGTCGAGGTTTCAAATTCAAATTTAAAATTAAGTTCCATGATGGCCACGGTTGGTTCCTAGCACGGGCTGCTCAAAATACCATACTAGAGGGCCCGGTTGGGGCCCGGTAGCTACCGAGCACTTTGGAATCATCTATTATTCCTATCTTAACGCAGAGATAACCCCTTCCCGTCAGATCCGCGAAGGAATAAGCCTTTCAGATTACCAGAAGTAGGTACGGTGTGATGCCACTTCTCTCTGATTGGATCTTCCCCGGAGCCTGGATAGACTTGCTGCGTCGGTGTACAAGGTCTCCTGGATATATCCAGTTCTCGGCAGCCTCGGTTGTGCTTTCTCCATTTTCATAACTGTTCCCATTCCCAGCAAGGATGCTTTAGTGACTCACATCCAAATTATTGGCGTAGCAACCGTAATCGATTGATGCTTCACCGAGTCAATCGATCCCATGTCTAAGTCCCGAGAGTTTGAATGTGCAGAAAATTCAATAGTGGGTGAAAGTTGATAGTCGGAGACCTTAGAGTACTGTGGGGAAGCTCACGCTTTCGGTACGTACCAGGAATTTTTGATTTTGCGTGCCCAGGTGTTCTCCATCAACCACTTTCCGAGTCAAAGGTTGAGGCAGGTGATCCAGAGTTCTAGCCATCTTTCCCGTATATTTCGCAAAGCCTGCACACAGTCACGGCGCAGGTCTACGGATGATTGCTACGTATGGAAAAGTGAATCAGAATACCCAAAATTATTTGTACTTGAACTCAACAGCGCTCATTTCCTACTTCATTTTTCAGTCCTCCTTTCAGAAAAATGATGTTAGACCGGCACTTCGCTGCGAGCTGCTAGAGCAGTCCCGGGCAGTATATGCACAGTATTTGGAGGCCTTTGATTAGCTACTGCCTCCCCAAGGTCCCAGTCCCAGGACTATAAGAGCGGTTGATAGGTGGCCCATGAGGTCAGCCAAAATACTCGAGTCTTCACTCTTCAGCTGCCCCTCGCCTTAGCTTCAGTTCACTGATTTATATTTGCCAATAGAGGACTCAACGTTCAGTGCTCTTCAGTAGGATATCATGTCTAGTCGCTCGGGTGCGCTCCGGAGTCATATATCCCGCTTATAGTCGTTGCAGCTCACTCGCCCGTTAGATTATCCTCAAACAGTTAACAACCAATATACTGGTCAATACGAGTGGGACATACGAGGTCCATATGGGCCACAGGAGAGTCCCGTTCACAAGGTCATTCTTAAGAGTGGGTTGCATGCTTGCAGGTTCTACCTCTATTGACGATAGTGCAGTAAATGGCGTAGCGCAGAGCCACGGTGTCGCGAGGAGGGTCAACATAGCGAAAAAAGTCGCTGCCTACTTGTACCTACACAACAAGTGTGGAGCCGCCTATGATCCTACTATGAGGACCTTGTGCGAGGAAAGTGACGAGCTTGAGAGGTTCTACTATGACCGCAACGACTAATTCCTTTCGCCAAGGTTTGGAGTCACCGCGGTCGGAATTGGCGCTCACGCTATCATAGACCTTTGATTTGCTGCATTTGTATTTGCTTTGAGCCTGCTTTGAATATGTATCGCTTGTATGCTGCCTTGCTCTCCTTGCCACTTGTATTGTCGCCTCCCACCTTTAATGTCACTGCAATCAACCCCTTTTGATACTATCTAAATCGCGACGCGACGGAGGCGCGTCTCCACTTGGCATACACCTCAGCTTCCGTTTGTGGAGAGCCCGATCGATCTGATTCACTGATCGTACGAGAGATTTGTGTCGTGTGATGATCTAGCAGCCGGTTTGATGGCCGTGGTGTAGCCTAATTTGCTTGGCACTGTATTCGCTGTCACCGTCATCATCGTCGAAGAGGAACAGTTTACTGCTCATCGTAGTAGAGGAAGGCCAACCCCGAATCATGAAAAATGCCCATATGTACGAAATGTACCACAGGGGCGCCATACGTGTACACAACCTACGAGTCGGAGCATAATCTACGCCTGGAAGAATGCGTAAGTGTCCCGCTCGTTTCATCCCTCTTTCTGTTTGCCGCCCAGCTGAAGGTTTCATGAATTTAGCGTAATTGCAAGACAAATGTAGACCCATTTGTAGAGGCTGACCATCTGACGCTGTTCATCGACCTCATTCTCCTGAAACGGGGCGTTTCACGACACTTGTTGTTCAACCGGGGGTCTGAGCCCAGGAGGCTTGGTGGAGAGCTCAAGAAACCCCTGAAACCTGTACAAGTCGCCAGGGAACGTCGATTGGTACGAGTGGCTGATTATTTATGCACGGAGAACTTACCGAAAGAGTAGAAACGATGGTGGTTACTCCTTAAACTTGGAACTGGCCTGATCCTTCTCGATGCATGTGGGTAAACCTACTCGAGCTCTCTCATCAATCACTTATAAGGGCATTGTTCTTCCAGACATCCGGTGGTGCTATCTGGGCATGTGAATACTTGAACTTAACGACACCGTCAACTCATTTCTTTCAGATCCAAATCCCTCCTCCGAACCCATCATATGGACAGCTCCTGTGGTCAAGCGGTTTCTTCTAATCCTTGTAGGCACTGCAACAGAAGTGCTAGCCTTTCATATCGGGATTTCCTTCCTGACTTTTATCGCACTTAAACTGCTGGATGGATACCGCTTGTGGCGGTACGGAAATGCGGAACTATCAGACACGCGGAAGGAATTCACATTGTCACTTGTTCCTCTTTCATTGTTTTACTCGTCTTTAACAAAGTATTTTCTTTTGTTCCTTCTGACTATCTGGCCCCCAGCCAAGTCATCACCGTCGGATCAGCAGTCTACTCCGACTTGGCCTCAGATCTATTTTCCAGACAGCGCGATGATCCATCAAGTTTTTCACACCTTGGATGACAGGAACCTGGACAAGGATTGGGTGGTCAGGAACATAATGGGAGGGATGTCTGCTGGGTTCGGTCTTCGAAGTAAGTGTCAATGACTTGCTTCGCGCATACACTTACATTGGTTTTTAGTCGTTTTGGACGACCTCCATCCGTTCTTCACAACCCTTGTCATACTTTTGGGATGGGGAATAAAGGCTACTGTTTCCAACGCTGTCAGCGACAAAATCGGCCTTGCGACCCAAACCGCTTGGCGCGCATATAGCATACCCTAGTTATCATTAACTTGAACTTTTAAAAGCCGTGGTTCATTGATTCGGATTGGTTGCTACATTCCATCGTAATATAATTGAATTATCCAAAGACGGCCTTGCTATTGTATCAATCAAGACCGGCATTCGATGGCGCGGGGGCCAAAGTTCGTCTTGTCTGTTGTGAAGGCGCCGCCGGGCCACCGAGCATGGAGGACAACATGTCGCCGAACGGGTTCCCAGCTTGAGCTCGCGGAGGTGGGATCGCGAAGTAAATTTGTGCGATTTCGCTCAACGTCTGAAGGCACAAGTTGTTAAAAGGAGGTAGCAAGTCAAGTAATGTTGAAACCTGCCTTTCGCACCTCTGGGACTGTCAACGGTCCTCCTTTGCTTTGATAAGTCCCGCACAGTCTCACCCAGCTTTCCCGAGGTACTTTGCTTTTGTCACCTTGAGCACGTTGGCAGGTCAGCACGGCCATCTGTGCGAAGTTGACGAGGGAGTCTTGGGTCATGAGAACCTCATCCTTGTCACCTGCAGGGACCTTGACCGAGTTGGAGACAAGGGATGCCGGCAAGCCCGCGACAAAGTGCTTGATGAAAGCCTTGGCGGCCAATACGTTCCCATTCTCGAGGTAACTGGCGGTCTATTATCAATCGGCATAATATGACGAGGAAAACAGGTCTCACGGAAGGATTCCCCGAAGAGCGAAGAGTCCATGTGTATTTGTCGAAGCTCCCCATGCTAAAAACGTTTCTGCGAGTAACCGAGCACTATCGCGTGTTCCGGATGCGAGAAGGTAAGGCTCTGCAGTGTCATACTGGCCTTCTGCTAAATCGTTAGCCCAGCACGCTTAAACGGAGAACCTAAATGCTGAACACACGTGCCTTTCGAGAGCAGTTCGCCGACATAGTAAGTCAGTTCTGGGTCGCCTGCAGGCCATTCACCGTGCTTTGCTGACCAACTGATATTTACTTAAACCCTGTCGGGGAGCTCGATAAGAGATAGACCTACGCTACCGCCTTGTCGATGAGAGTCTTCCTCCATGAACCCTCTGCTCCCGTCAACGCGATCAGCTGTGTCAATCTTCCTAACAGATCCTGCTAATTAACGATGATCTACTACAGCTCATCGATTACTCACCTCTGCTTTCAGCATTGACAGGTTCCGTCTTGGTATCGTAGACTTCAAGCATGAAGCCCGCCAAATCTACACCACTTCCTGGTTGCCCTGTCTTCAGGAGTTCGCGTGCGCTTTGGAAGAGGACGTCGATCGCGGTGTCGTATTGACCCGATTTCACATATCTCGAAGCAAATGTTCGAGCTTTCTGGTGCGCTTCATAAGGAGCAACCGGGATTTGAGGTAGAATTGCATTCAATGCTCTTGCAGACATGATGATGGTGGATGAAGCCTAAGCTGCGGAGTTACAATCACAGCCTGTCCTTCCACCACCATCATGCACTTTGAGTTCAACGTCATTACCAAGTGGTAACTAGCGTCCTTTCTATTAGTGATACTGAGCTAATATACTGGCTATAGAACTCCATTTGAAAGCGTAGCTAACAGGAGGTTCTGGGATTGAATCGAATCTTCAATGTTCCATCCGATTTGTAAATTCCGTACCCTGGCTCCTGATAATCTGAATAGATATGGGCAAACCAGCCTACGCCACCACCCTTCATGTTCTTGAAATCGACGCAGTGAGAGTCAAGTAAGTCGTAGTAATCCTGATACTGTGCTTAGGACGAAGCGCATCGTTGAATTGGCGATCATCACCTACCTGCTCGTTCTGAACATTCGCGACTGCATTGGGGCTGTTGGGCTCAACTCCAGGGTACGACATAGAAGGCCAGCCATTCTGAAATGTAACGTGTCAACGGTGCTCGGAAACAACGATGGGTAAATGAACAAGATACCTGGCTCAGGTAAATCTTTTTTCCCCCTGAATTGTTCAAAAACCAACTCAAGTCACCCATGACAATAGGCCATGCATTCCAAGCTGAAATTCCGAGATCACTCCCCACTCCCCTGTTCTAAGCAGAGTATGACGTACCTGTGGATGCCTGATGTGAGAAATAAGGCAGCATATGGGCGTCGACAAAGTCAACTGCGTTGAGAACATTAATGGACCCGTCGCCTTCTCGCTACCGTCAACTCATCAGCAGAATTCTTTCGCAACAGCGAGATTCCGACCCATACCACTTGGTATCCGTAGGCCATCTCGCTGACAGTGACGGGGATCTGCAAATTCGCTAGCTTAGCCTTTGCATCCCAGACTTCCCTTGCGAGGTCCTGTGAATGGATGGCCCAATCGTACAATGGCTCTGAACCGAACTGGACCACTCGTGTAACAAATTTCGCCCTTTGATTGGATTGAAGAGTGTTGAACAGGGAGTCCCTTCGCCCCTTCCATTGAGTTCCCCCGTCCCAACCAAACTAAAGGGTGTGTGGTTAACAATCTTTGGATAGAGAAAGTTGTTGAATTATTACCCAGATGAGTGCATGTACGCCCACGCCGGCAGACCAGGCAGCATCTATGACCTTGTCACTGATTTGAAGGTAGGATATCAACGTCTGCGCTGTATGCTCCAATTAACAAAAGACCTACTAGTAGCCAGGTTCGTCGCAAAATCCGTAAAGCCTGACATATCTGCTATTCCATCGCGTTCTTAAGTCTGAAAACTCTCTTCGTAGTCTATCTACAGGCTGGCCTGGAATACACCGTGAGTTGACATTGGTCATAAAGTAATGTTTGACTGACACTGGGTTATTTCGTAGCTGATGCCGACGAAGGCATATTCTGTGCTGTAGTCGCACCACCAGTTGCTCAAAGAGGACGGCACGGAGCTAGGCATTCGGAATCCGATGGCTGGAAAACAGTTTGGTGGAGGGATGGCTTGGACATTTCGGCCCGTCAGCGTCGTATTAGAGGCCAGTGGGGTAGCGAGCGCAACCGCGGCGCAAGCGATAGCGAACAACGCAGATAGGAGTCGCATCTTCTCGGTGGCTCTGGTCTGAAGGAACCTTGACACATGAACGTTCGTTCTTATACCCAACAGAGCGAAGAAATGGGGCTAAGGATTCGTATTCCCAAGTTGATCTGGTGCAATCTAAGTGCTTCTTGCGCTTGGATTATGCATATCCTCGGACAGGAAGCCTGCTACCCATTTTGTAATCTTGTATGAGAGGTACCTCTGAGGAGGTTTGGAAACCATGGCGAACTGTAATTCTCCGACTTCCGGGCGCTTCTCTTGACGTCGTGGTACGGCACCAAGACAAAGACGACCTCCAAAGGACTCCCTTATTTTTCTTCAAGTTGTTCCGAGAAGCAAGTTTTGTTAGAAAGTGACAGTCGCCGTACGTCGTTCTTTCATGTTTTGTGACATGGTACATGGCTTTTGGAAGTATCCATGTGGCGTACACTAATTTGTCCAGCCGCTGACCTCAGCGACCTCAATCGACTTTCTTTGCGTGCCGTAAAGCGAAGAATGCCTGTGAAATACCGCGATTGTATTCGCCATCGAGTAATTCGTTGGGAAGAAGGCAAGGGCATGCGGGATTTAGCGAGAAGCTCAGTCTACTTCTGTGTGTCATTGCTTGGTCCCTTCCCAATACTGCAACCAGAGTACCTCAGCGTAACTCAGCAATGTCGATTATCTCCACAGAATGAAACGAGCATATTTTTACTTACCTACTACTGCATGCAGCGCATAGACACCTTGTGTGTATTTAAACTCTGTTTGGGCTTGCGGGGGACTACCGCACGTTGGGATGAGAATGACATAAATGGAAGATTTCTTAGTGTCCTAAGTTGATACGGTTGCCGACGGGTATCTAGCATAGTGGTCCTATCGAGGCTAGTAGACCTGTTACCTAAATTACGAGACTCTTCTCCAACGCAGGTCCTCAAAGGAAAACAACTATCCAACGATGCGGGTGATCTAAGTACCAACAACTCCCTAACGCCGGAGCTTCTCTACACCGTACGATATCACGGCCAGGGGACTCTAACCGTGCCCCTGTATTTATATGATTCACTTCAAACGTCTTCGGTCTCGGTCTTGCTGCTATGTAGGTGAGTGACCTGCGCAGTCGTCGACACGCGGTGGACGATCAGCGCGTCATCGGTGCCCGAAAAGGGCAAATATATTTCTTTTTATCAACATTGGACGATCGGTCAATTAGTGGAACGGAGCAGATAGCGCTGGATAGGTCGGACTTGAGCACACTGGCCCTTGGGATACTTTTAAATATTTTCCGGCAGGTATTCCTCTTGAAACAGGCTCCCATATGTCATTCTATGCTTACCCGGTCGACCGGATTTAAATGCAGGCAATACAATGCTCGTTAATTGAATTCGGAAAGACCGCCAAGATCCATCGCGTTGACGAGTACGAAATGTCACAGACATACCGAATCATTCTTTTACGGCAATGACTCATGCGGCCTTTGACACAAGGTCTCAAGCTGACTCGGGAATAAATTACTAGAACGCTGTGGATCTGAACACCGAACTGTTCGCCTGGTGGCTACACTGTCCATCATTCCACGGAGACGACGGAGCCACCCACTGGTTGCCCGATGCTGAAACTCCTGGGTGAAACAGTGGGACCGGCGCCGCTGGGTCAAGGGCTGTTTTGCTTCACGGTTCCCCGAGCCAATACTGTTCAGTACGTTATGATCTGCGACCCTAGGAAATCACCTCAGTTGCTCGGCCAGGCTCAGTATGACTCAATTGCGTGCATTGAATCATTTCCTGGAAAGAATCTACGGAAGATGGTTCGTGGTGCCGTTTCGGAACTATACCTAAGTGTTCCAACTTCCGAGCTCGGAGCATGCTATTTTTGAAGGTCTACACGGAACGTTGCAAGAGATCTGTCGTATCACTGGCAATTTACAGCCCACCGGAGATTTTCAGAACTGTGTGTTATCCTTGGGCACCTTCGGTCGGAGGCAGGCATCGCACATGTGTATGGCGGATTAAAATAAAAGAGGCGAACTACAACATCGTTACACGAGGTTTGTCTAGTAATGAGGCTGGGCAAGGGAGTACCCAGAATGCTGTCTAAAATAATATGAATGCAGAAGCATCCATCCATACGAAGACTGGGGCTTTCCCTCAGCTTTGTAATGGTAGGCCACAACGACTTCGGAACCCCATAAGCGGGTGGGTCCCGGGATCGTTGGACCTAACGCGCGAAATGGTGCGGATACTGGCTTCTCAGAAAATAAAGGGCATTTCGTGCAGCTATGTTCTTGGCCTCTTGTTCAAAGTTGCAGTGTTGTCCATTGCCAATAGGGATTTTTTCCTGCAACTTGATCTTCTCGTTGAAACGGGAAACTTGTGGATTGAATGGTCATTGATCATGGTGAGGAAGAGGTTGAGAACTGCGACGACGGACCTAGAATGAAAGCTCCCCAACAAGGAGCACAAGGGCCTTCTGTCATCCACTGTGTCTTAATCTCTGCATGCTGGCCCATGAGGTGGACCACGGCGTTTTCTACGTCTGTGCATGGATCTAATAATCGGGGAGGTTAACAGGGAACATGAAAGCCGTAAATCGCCGTACGGATGGAATAATCCGGGTTGGGTAGAGGCTTTGAAGTCGACATGATTCAAGTTGTAGGGAATGAGATGAGAGGGGGACAATGAAGATTGAAGAGAAAAAATGTAACCAGCTCCTCCTTTTAAGCGTTTCTAGTGTTTTCACACGACTTTTATTCCACTTTTCTAAACAGCCTTGTTTATAAAACTTTTTTTTAAACGTTAACACCATCCTGGCCTGGTCATACGGAGATGAATGGACAAGTTCTATGGTGGAAAGAATAGATGATACACACCTTGGTATTATACATTATGATATCCGTTAGTAGTACAAGTAACTGAGGGCTGGTCCATCGTACCGATCTTTTGCGATGATCCAGACGGGTCGGGTGGGGGATCCAACGTGTTATTGTGTATTGAGGTATTCGGTGCTGGAACCGAGGCGAGACGGCCTTCCTTGCGCAGACATTCCTCGACCAGCTTGAGAAAGGAGCGACCCTCTCTCTCCACGACCTGCAACATTCGGGTGTCGTTAAACTGGAGCTGGTACTCTAGCCCGTCGCAAAAATCGCGAATGTTGGCTATGTGACATCGCATCCTTTGCTGATAGATATCAACCAGTACCTCCGACTGCGGAATAAGTGGAGGGGGTGGGAGTGGGCCGCTGCTGGTGGTGGTCGCTGAGGGTGGCTCGGGATTTGATAACTCAGATGCTGTGGAATCCGCTGCTGTATTTTCCGTCGTTATTGGAAGTAAATCTTCATCGTCCTCCGAAGAATGATCGTCCTCGCTCTCGTCGCCATTTTGTGGCTCTGACGACCCGGTATCATTCAGTTGGCCATACGCAGTTTGGTGAGCTGTTAGATTGTGCACAGGTATTTGATTAAACCAGCCAAAGCTCTCCCATATAGTCTTTACGACTTCCGGGGGCAATGATGAATCCACGTATGGTTCGTGGGCGACGTGATGGGCCAGACGGATTGTGATTACCCTCCGGCCAGCGGTCGTCGAGTCTTTCGAGGAGATTAACAGTCGGCTTCTGCACGGATAACGCGTCTTGGCCATTACATCTCCCGTACTGGTTAGCCGTGGCTTTGGGTCAAGGTCATTCTTTACGGCCTTGAGTTTGTTCTTCTGTCCCTCATCTTGCGAACATAAAAATCGTGTTTTGTGACCATTATTGATTCTGGGATGATCCTTGACGCTGTTAACAGCAGTTCAGAGCCTTCCGGTACACGAGTCCAGTGAAACAACATACGTAAACCGATAGCCCGTAGTTTTCCAGATTTCGTGGGTCAGGGTTTGCACGCGCTGCTTGTGGGTCATGCTCGTCTCCTTCATTTCGAAGAAGCCATGAAATTCGACACCCGGACCTTGCTTGAATCGCTCCTGTAGAGCACTCAACAGCTCTTCACGGCCGCTATATGCTGCAGCTCCTCGCTAGAACAAGGCAATTGCGTTAACATTCACCGGAGATCGGTAATTCCCTGCAATTCATCATACCTTGGTTGAACTTGCACCGTTTAACCTAGTTTCACCCCCAGAGTCTCCATTTTCACCAGCATCCCGTTTGCGCTTCTTTCCAGTAGGTGTTCCCGAGGGCCATATAGTATGTGCAGATGGATGAAGGTAATCTGTGTTGATAACAGGAGGGCCAAATCCATCCTTTGGGGTGGCCGCTACAATGGCATGGAAGCGGGAATAGGAAGTTGAAGGAATGTTCATTCAGTTGGGGAAGATGAGGAAAAATGTAAGCGCCGTGTGTTGGAGAGCTGTAATCTGCGGCGGTGTGCAGCGCTAGTATTCGGAAAGGCGAGTACGACGAGTAGTCTTTGAACACGCCTGTTACACATTCCGACGTTGACACCGGTCATTTTAATTACCAACAAAACATCTCGGCATTACTAACATTCACAAATCAGGAGGCACCTCCTATTTACCAAGTAGGTGCTTTCTACAACATTTGCGACAAGTAAGAAGACTAACGACCAGACGAGCTTATTTATTTCACATCTTGAAGTATCAACGCGTATAATTTGATATCAAATGGATGGCAAACTGCAGTGGGCAAAATGCAGCGTGCAATCGCAACACTGCATCAGAATTGAGATTTGAATTCTGTAACACGACTGAGGCACTCCAGTCCAGACTGGGAACTGTTGAGGATACAGCGCTGTAGCCTATCGCTGGTGTGCCACAAAGCTGTTGAATACAAACGGCAAAGGGGCTGATGGGAGTCCTTCGTAGGTTCGTGCTGCTTCTACCGCAATGGCAACAGTAATTTGAGTTGAGCTGTTATCTCTCCTAGATTTGGGTAGTGTAGTGCTGGCGATCGCACTTTTTCGATGAAAAAAGAGTCTAGGAAAACAGCACATAGGATTCCGCCATTGGGAGTGATACGTCCATTCCATCGCTTCAGCGGTTGAAGCCACTGTCACTCCGTTGAACACTCAAAGGGGTACCTGGCATGGGGGAGGGAGACATCGGAACGTCTGTATTGATAATATCTTGGATAGAGGCCTCCAAGGCATCCACTCGCGACGACATTTGATTCACTATAGATCATTTAGCACGAACAATGCAAACATCGCGGGTGTTAACATACTTCGATCAAGGATTTGCGACGACATGTCTTCGAACTTGGAGTCCAGCTGATCCAGGATGTTCTCAACCTAGCAAGTATTAGACACTATACAGGATAGACGAACTTGCTCACAAATGCAGTGAGCTCGTGGGGGCTCGATATCTCTTTCGGAGCCAGAGCTCCTACTTTGGCTGGCTGCTTCGCGGTAATGACCGGAGTCTTCTCTTTATCGCTGTCAGCTGATTTGCCAGGTGTAGCTGGTACCTTTAACGGGAGAGCCGAAGACATCTGTTTGACGTTTCGAACGACGAGCAGCAGAGACTAATAGGGTTCGATAGTGAGACTGTCAGGAATACGCGCCTCGAACCCACTTGGGTCCACAAGACAATTTCAAACTCAGATTTTCTCTTCCTCCCCATCATGCCCACGTCGACGAGTCTCATGGCATACGCATACTGTACATGAAATTCAACATCTGTATCAACTCAGCACGTGGACATATCTCCGATCTTTCTGTTGCTCCTTTCTTGCGAACCAAAGTCCTACGTTCCCAACCCAAGCATATCTCAAGCAACGCGACGGGCGACACAAGCTATCCCGACATTCACAGCGCTCCATTCAAACAGGATGCGGGTGAGGCGCTAACCTGGGAGAAAAATGATTCAAGCGCTGGAACCACCTCTCAGGAAATATGTTGACCCAATTGACTATTTCGTTTGGAAACAACGCTGTTTTTTTCAAAGCGGACGTTATGAACTAACCGCTTGTGATTTAGGCATGTATCTCGAATGTCCGACGTTCTTCCATATCAAACATTTCCTCACATAGTAGCCCCAAACTTAACCAGTTCATGGACACGCGCCAGGATGGGACAGAAGATAATCGAACAATCTCGCGCGCTCTTCAACTTCCCAAGCGGCACTTGTATTGGCACGGCTGTGCGCAACCAGCACGAGGTAATCATGGTATTCCGTTGATTCCAGCGAATAACGTCCCCGGGTTCATTCAAAAGCAGATGTTTGCTGAGAGCCATCCTCGCACCAACGGTCACAAGGACGTCCGCGCCCCTGTTCCGGTTAAATGCTCCCAATTTGCTAATGATGGTGCACCAGTCTCAAGATGGAGCAATCATGTCAGCGGTTTCTAGTGTTGGATCCAGAACTCGCTTACCCTCTCATTGTATTAGAAACCACCCATACCCACGTTGTAACAAGACCTCGCAATCTAAAGCAGAATCATACATCACTTCTCTTGCTGGTGCTGGGATGAGGATTAAACTTCGTGGGTGCGCTGTTGGTCCTCAGTCGGCCACACACACTAATAATGTAATCTTTGCTGAAGTAATGCTCTGCTGGTCTTTGGCGTAGAAAGGGGCTGCTCGTGTCCGGCTCCATCTCAAGGATGACTGGCTGATACTCTGCCAATTGCAGGATAATCCCTTCTTATGAACACGCGTCCTAATTTGGGTGAGTTCCCTTTTTCTGGGGCCTCCCGTTATACCGGGTTCAATGCTCATGTATTGTTTCGGTTCTGGAAACCTTGAAACCAAACTCCGACTGGCCACGCACTTTCTTCTTTTGTTACCGGAATGCGGCGTGGAATTCAGTTCTGTCGCAGACAGGCACCAAATTAACCCAGGTTGTGGCACATGCAGCCTCGTTGCTTCTCTTCCTTTCGCGAATCACAAGGGTTCAAGCTTCCAAACTGTGTCACGGGTATTCCAAAGGCGTCGGATTTCCAGCGCACTCGCTACCTAGGACGCGCTAACCGTCGTTCTTCCGGCGAAAGTGAGTAAAGTTTCCTTGGATGCTTAATTCTTCTTTGTCGGAGAGTCCGGATCAATCGGGTAGTACGCGGTTTTCGGAGAGATCAGTGTGAAGTGGCAGAGGCGAGGTTATCTTTAGTATCCCAATGTCGAATTCTGAACGTTCACACAGGACTAGCAACAAGTGACCTATTCCTGCTGTACACTATCGGCTTCTAATCCCTACCATTTCAGATTCTGGGGTAAGAAGGTTGCCGGTGGGTTGTTCTGAAAGAATCCGACAAGAGAAGCCCATTGGATTCTAGCGTTATCTGGAAACAACCGGTTGTGCCCCTTTTAGTTCCTCACACCTTGTTCGAAACGGGGGGGCCAATTTCCTTTCCGTTTGGGCTGCAGAACAGCCTCTGGGATACAGATATCTGCGATCTATTTGGATCCTATGTTTAGGACTGTCACCCTGTGCACAGTCTGCATCCCTGTGGTCAAATGACTTTCGAATATAGCCTGTACATCTCCCACGAGGCCGAAGCGGCTTGCTTTGGGTCGCCAAGCTGACATATTGGCGCAAAGACCCACAACATTTGACCTGAAGCTCTCTTTACTGGCAAGTTTTGCGTCACCACGCCGTTATGGTGGTATTTCAAACTTTATCGAATCGAACGCTGGCGGTTCTCGGAGCATACAGCCAATAACGTGCCAACGATACATCTATTGAGTCCTGGCAGTCCTCTAAGTCCACGGGATTTGTGGAATCCGACAGCTCTATGTCCTGGCAATCTGCGATTCTCGCTCATTTTTCTCCTATTACCAGGTCGATAAGCTTTACAATGAATTAATACGCACCGTTTGGCCGACAATCTGGTAGAGTGACTGTCACATGGGTGCTTTGGCTTCCTCTAGCCTCTGTTATCTACCTTCCTTCGGCTCGTCATGAGGTTTCGACTCTCCGAGTGCAAAGATGAGTGAGCTTCCTTCACGCCTTTAGACAAAGTACTTATTATCTGTAGTGCTTATTCGACAATAGATAACAGTCGCAACTTTCTCGGTAGATGTGAAGGAGTGACATGTAAGCGCCGAGGGGGCCCAGGTCCTCCCGCTCCAGATATGGAAAACTACACCCTTAGTCTCGTTTACTAGCCCATCCACTGACCTCTTAAATTCAGGAACGCATATGCCACCTCCATGTACCGCTGATAATTACTTGCGACATTCCACATGTTCTAGCACACATCCTCTGACCCCTGGCATGTCGTGCTAATTTGTTCATCTACAGTCGTTGACCGAAGCCTCGGGACAGCTAGATGCTATCATCAACTTGCTGGCAACCCTGCAACAACGGAGCTTGTAAAGCTTATGTCGTAGGAAGCTGCATTATTACTCCGAAATTTTGATCTCATCGATTGACCGTTCTGAAATGGAGGCCCTTCCACAAATATTCGACGCCGACATCCAAGGCTAGTGCTCGTGTCAAACGCCTGTTAGTGATGGATAATACCTGTCACCGGTCCTGGGTCCGGTTCGTTTGCACAAGTGAGCATGGAACAATGGACCGATCTGAACACCTGGCGTCTGCCGCACGTGGGATCTCTGCTGTTCACAACTAGGGCAAAAATTCCGGGTTTCATTCACTGCGTTTCAACTACAGCCCAGTCAACGACTTTGCGGCTTTCGAATTTGTCGCAGCGTCGGTAGTACATCAAGCATACTCGTAGTGTCACGACGTAATCCTTTTACTGAGGCGCAACCGGCCCAGGATCAGTACCCGAGCCCATATTCCATACAGAATGCATTTCGCGTCAGATCTTCACACTTGGCCCAGCAGCTCTGCCCTTTTAAGCTCAAGCTCGGGACATTTTGTTCTGATAGTAATAAGCTTTCATTCCGAGAACCAACGTGGTCTCATGATCTGAAAGGATCAAACGGAAGTCATAGGCGATCGGTTGCTTTCCAGATCATCGATGAACGGCGTGTTGAGCCTTTACTGATTTGAAAACAAAGCTTTGGAGGTGTCTCAACTACTTTTCGATGTTCTGCTTTGGCACCGGGAGTATGTCTGTGGCCATAGTAGTTATCGGTATTTCGGGTTCGATCTCATGTTGTTGGTAAGTCGGAACTTAACACAGTTGTGAAATGACGTACTATTTCGGGTCTTGTCGCCAACTACCTGGACATCAGACGCGCCCAGCCTAGTAGGGACTTCGGAACGGACGACATATACTCCGCGGAGTTCCTCGAAACTTTGTATGTTTCTCCGCGAATGTATGAATTTGAACAAATATAACAGCCCCTTTGTCTTTGTTTCCAAGCAGGCCTGACAGATTGCAATTATTGGACACCTATCTGATAGGTTTTCCCCGATATTTAAGTTCTCCTTTCTGTTATTGCTGCCTAAAATCTACTTTATTAGGCCCCGGTAGAGGTTTCTTAATAGGTGCTCAATGCTGTGTATGATGACCCGGATTCTGCTGAGAAGCCAGACCTTCGGATTGCTATGTTTTGATCAACAGTGTCGGACAACGTCCCGTATTCCATGCCCCAGCGGGCTGGTCCCTGGAAAGCTAGTCAGACATTGATATCTCCGGCCCACCCTGCCTGGGCTTGCATTATTTGCCTTCAGTCAGTGTTCCTGATATTTCGCCGTTCGGGAACCTCGGGGACTGGATATTTGGTTAGCGCTCAATACATTATTTTCACTCCGTTGATTAGTGTTGTATTAGAACCTTGAATGTATCGCTCAGGGTGGGCTTCGCGAGTTCTGCGGGCGGGGATTTAACACATCCTTCCAAGTTTCGGCAAAACGGACATTCCATTACCATATAAATCCGGGGAAAGCTCTATCACCTAACGGAAGTGGAACTTTGAACTTTGGTATGCCCAGGACTGTTCATCATAAAGCGGTCTTGGCTTAGCGCCCAAGATAGAAAGCCTGTTGTACAGAAAGTAGTGCAGCGAGTACCCTTTCTGCATTTGGACCCTTATCGAAAGATTTTTACTATGCTGCGCTGGTTTCAGTTGGGTAATCGAGGAAGATCCTTATATTTCTGTCTTGTGCCTAGTTTGACGGTGGCGAAGAACAATAGAGAAGCAGATGGACACAAGCCAAGAGATCCAGTGTCTTCGCTGAGTTTCTGCGATTGGAAAGCATTACTGTCAATGTCGGACACTTAATGTTGGAGTTGGTGCAAATAGCACCTCCTGGTTCCCCGGTAACGAACTAAGAGCTCCAACGCTGTCACCAGGCTCCAAATTTTCTCTATTTGAGAGAACGTGGTATGTTGGAAAGTGAACGGGACTATTTGTCACTGGTCGAAGTTGGAGAAGGTATCTGAATCAGGGCTGAGTGTCATCGGATTTTGCCGGATATGTGGTCCAGCGGCCTGATCGCCGATCAAAACTCTTTGTTCAGAACGTCAATGATGACGAAGACATTTTTCCTCTAAACCTCTCGTGTCAAGCACACATTGTGTGGCGGATTGTCACTTCCTATATATCAAACTACTGACTGACCACAGAAGTTACGACCAAGTTTTCTGCCCGAAAGAAATTCATGGAGGGTAAAATTTCCGTACAGAAGATGTGCCTGGTCTGGGCTGGATCGGACGCCGCTTGGCGCTGCAGTTCCTGATCCCCCAAGTTACGCTGTAGGGCACGGAAGAAAGGGCTCAGGGATTGAAGGTCCCCTGCTGGTCCCCTGCTGCAACTTGCAATAGGTTAGGCACATTCACCGAGGGAATGCTTCTGAGAATGAGTCCCCCCGACAATCGGACTACCACTTGTGGGTGGTCCATGAGCATGCTTCGAAGCACCGAGAGGACACAACTTGGGGCTTCTCGGCAATGGCGCTCACTAGGAGACATGAGATCCCCATCAATTAATTGTTAGCAATTGCTTTACATATTGGCCCTCCAAGAATGACATGCTTCATAGGCGAGTCCTCAGTTTGTTTTGTTCAACTTGTTGAAAGGCACCGCTGGCAGGCCGTAACCAAGTGAACATGCCTTTCTCGCGAGCGATCTATGTGCCGCCCGTTGTAGCGGTGGCAGAGTGAGGTGGCAATTTACATTCCTGTTGGAAAGTCCAGCGCAAAAACCTTCAAAGTGAGTCGGCGCGCCATTGTGCGAGGCAACTACTCTTGAAACGTATCTTATTCTTATTCTTCAGCTATCAATGCGCTGCAGTTGCCCAGTCAATCAGTCATCGGTTACCCCATAAATCGCAATCCCACACCCTATATATCGAAGTCCCCGAGTGATTGGTCGGCCGAATATGTCCAGAGCGCGTTAAGTTCAGAATGTACCCCATTATTCAGTAGAAGAAATCCCGTCGCCAATTCGAAGGAGATTAACACCGCCTCCAAGTTTTCGCATGTCATTAGTTTCTGTCGTAGCAAGTACTCCTCCGCGACAAGGTCTGCAGACCTCCGAAACTTCGTCAAACTTTCTTTTGCCAGGTCAACCTTTATAAGGACTAGTATACTTTCTGGGGGGTGTCCGTAAGTCTGGTCTCTCTTTCTTTTACAGATTCAATTGCATTCATCATTCAATTTGTTTCAGTACTCTCCTCTACTCTCCGGCCCAAAACTAGCTGGTTGCTTACGCTGTTTGGCTCTTAGACATTTATTCGTATCTGTTGACAAAGTAAAACTCCAATCGTGACTGGAAAAAACATGTGCTCACCACGAGGAGCATCAGGTGATAAAAAGTCGTAAATATTTTATATCGTCCCTGGACTTTCAGTCGACTGGCCTGACGATTGAAATAGCAAGCATACTGTCCGATACGAACGATTCGTTCCCAGGAGTGTGGCTCTTGATTCCATAAAGTGTTTCGAGAAGCAGCACGAGGTTAGGATCTGTGCTGTAGGAGATTGCCGAACAACCCCGATTTGGATGGAAGCTAGAAGGGAACCCCAGATTCTCATAATACATATTCGAAAGATGTCGTCCTGGGGGGCACTCCTTTCGGCTGATCAGCTTGATTAGCGATTGCAGACGGAAAGCCAGTTTTGGCCTGTTGACACTACACCATGGGCGAAATCAATGGTTTTATCAATGGTTCATCTACGACTCGTTGATGAGGTGAAGAGCGTTATAGAGAACTCGTGCGGCAATTCTAAAGGGTTAGAGTGCGGTCATAGGACACTGTGGTGGTTCTGCTTTGCGAAGTTGTAATTCCCTCTCCGATGTATTCTGCACCTACTGGCTTGCTTCTTAGAACGTCAATGAAACCTCGATTGGAAGGTCTCTCTGGCGTTCATGTATGAAAATCGGAGTACTGCTGTTCGGCGTTGCGAGACCACGACCCCTGTCAACAACGGGTTGGCAGGGCAAAGCGACTTTGTCCCATGGAAGAATGGTGTCCCGGACAGGTAGGATCACTGCAGGAACTCCAAAATTCGGTACGTGTGCACTCTGAGTTGTGCTCAGATGTCGTTATAGTTAAGTCGCCCTCGAATCCTTTGCCTGAAACCCTTTTGATGGGCACCCAAGGCTGGCGCCTATTTTTAGAATGATGTGAAACTTGAATCTCAACGTCATAAACATAGACGCCTTTGGTCCTCAAAATTTCAGGGGCACGTTTTATCTTTCCTGCCTTTTGACAACTTGATTGTTGAATGTTTTCTCATGTGTCTCTTCCAGCGGTGCTCCCCCCCTCTCGCTGACTTTGAATATTTGGAAAAGCATTCGGCTTCCTTTCCTGTAGGGACGAGGGGCGAAGGTTGACGCAGTTCTCGGGAGTGAAAATGAACCCCCAAAAATAGGAGCTGCGGCTTAAGCTACTATTACGAAGGCGAAAGTGTTCGCCCCTCGGACTTTGCTAAAGTTTCAATTGACCCTGCGGTACTTGCCAGTCTCCAGATTCTTGATCAACATGGCAGCTGCGAGGCCGAACCAAGAGCGGAGAAGTACATGAATTTGCAACCACGAGCTTCTAAAAGTCCAAGCCACAGCTGATAAGACGTTACCTTACGCAATTATTTCATATCTATACTTGCAGCATGTCCTGGAGCAGGACATCCGAGCCCACTTGACCCTATCGATGGGCCGATCTAGTTCAACACTCCACGGATAAATTGGAACTGAAATACATCGCCTTCCAGGCCTCAGTAAGTGTTCAAGTTTATCAGATGCGCAGGAAGAGCTTTTTCGATTCGAGCTATGATGAGCACCCACCGGGATTCTTGTTCGATAAATCCGGATACTCCTCTCGGTGGAATACAATCGGGTGGATCCATTTAAAAGTTTGTGAACGAAGAAACCCGGATCCTCTAGTGATCCAAACTGGGAAAGGGGTCAAGATTGTTACCGCAACGAGCAACTTCAGCGCAAAATGTGATAGAATCAGTATCGTGAAGGACTGCGAACTTGTGATGAAAAGAAGACAGCTGACAAGTGGCGTACATGTATGTCAAGTATACAAGGTCTTCGGGGTAACGTAGACCTGCACACATACCTAAGAAGGTTATTGGACACCAATGTAGGCCATCGACCGTTTCGTTTAGATAGGTGCAGGCTTCTTGCTTTGCATATGAATACGGATCCAGATTCGCGGGGCTAACACACTCACGGCCCAATACTAAAGGAAGTCGATTCCACTTCCTCAACCTCCCCCAATTGTCCAACAACCTCAAGGTTCGCACTATGACGAGCAACCCCGATGTCCCTCCCTTCGTTGGCTACGTCGAAACCACCGTCAATGCCCTACGACTTATCCATGCGGCTCGTCAGGGCGTCATTCCTCGTATCACTCGTCGTCTCAACGACACAGAGCGCCGCTCGATGATCAAGAGCGGCTCCGTGTTTGTGTTCAGTGTCGAGGAAAGCGGGATCAAACGCTGGACAGGTAAGATTATAGGCAATTAGAATTTATCTCTTTTGCTCACTCAACCGTAAACTTGCAGATGGTTTGCTTTGGTCGCCATCCCGTATTGTCGGGAATTTCCTGGTGGGTAACTGAGTGTGATATTGCTCTAAATCTGGATTGACGATGTACCCAGGTCTACCGGGAAATACTTGAGCGAAACAGCAGTCGTGGAAATCACAAGAAGACCTTCCCGGCAGACGATCCCAACTCGCGAGCACTGACACAAGCCCGACGCAATTCGCCAGACCACATCGGCTACAATAAGCCCGTCACCGCCAGCGACCATGGCACTTTCAAGCCGGGTGGATTGATTAAAAAGGTAAGTTGGGCCCCTGTCGTTCGCTATTCGTTTCTGAGCTCGTTCTAGACGATTACTGTCACCATTGACGGCTCTGACTTGCACCTAATCTCATATTACACGCTGGAAGATATTCGTTCGGGGAAGCTCAAGGTAACGAACTAGTGGGGATATTGGCATATTCGAAGCTGACTTTTCTCACTATAGCGGCCTTCCGCTCGAGCCGACATCATGAGTCTCTACATGTCCCCTCATCTCTTCCGCCTCACCAACTTCAGAGTCCCACCCAAGGTGGAAATCGGCCCCGACGGTAAACCTCGACTCGTGTAAGTACACCTATCCGCTCTCCTGTTGGGCATAGGAGTAACACGGAGAATAGATGTGAACATGAGGACCTCCAAGAGGTGCCAGTGGAGTGCAAAGTGGAAGACCAAATCTACCAGATTCCTGACTCCCCTTCGTGGGGCAGCACCACCTCTTCTCCCGTCGACGCCCAGTTCTCCAACAGTTCTATCTACTCTGTAAACGGCACATACGGACGATCTAACGGAAATGAGCGTTGGTCTGTCTCCAACGACGTGACCTCAATCGCTCGAGGGGATATAGCATGGAATTCCCCGCTGGTCCGGCGACGCGACTCGCACAATGTGGTCCAAGATTCTTGGCCATCCATCCACACTCAGTCCAATCGATGGCAAGACTCTTCCGCCCCTTCGGTTGCGAACTCTGGTGGCGCCGCCAACTACACAGATCGTCCTCGGGCGCGACCTGGACATCCTTACGAGCACGCTCGCGATCACGACGGTGTCAACCGTCACAGTCGTGCTTGGCACCATCGCGACGGATCACACAGTTCGAGGGATCGACGCAGCCCTCAATCATCATTCACCCCGTCCCCGACGCTGCCTTTCACGCCCCATGGTTATCACACCACCTCGCCCTCTTACACTTCTGCCTGGACCCAGTCTGACAACAGCCTCATGAGCACACCTACACTCCATCCAATCTCGGCCTCCGGATACACATCATACTCGTCGAATGGCGGTGCTGATGAATTCGGCACTGTCGAAGACTTTTCACATGAAGCGTGAAAAATAGATCTCCTGTTTCTCTATGAGAAAGGACTTCTCCAACGCTCATTTCTCCCGTCGACCGGTCGATTGATTTCTTGTCCATCTCATTTATTCATATTTCTGCCCCTCTGTCAGTCTAGCTGTGTCTCCCGCTGGATATCTGTCTGTTGTAACCATATTCTTTTTTGGACTGTCATACGGCATTAGGATCCACACATATACTACCAAGCACCAAACGGCTAATACTACGCTCAATACCTTCATTGTCACCTATACACATACTCCTCGTACTCCACACCACACACGCACACACGAATTCGAATATACAATGACCTTTACGAAACATTGTTGTGGCAGCAATGTTAGGGCCACCACTAGCGCTCAAGTCTTTAGGAACGATCTCCACCGTGCATCTCGGAGTGGGTTATGGGCGAACTTTGACAGAGCTCCCGCCTTAAGTCCTTCAAAATCCTCGGCAAGTTCAGTATAGGCATAATCTATGCCCTTGGACTTTACAAGCCACATCGTGACACTCTTCGGTGCAGACAAGGACTCCATGCCGACCAAGTGCATCAAGATCGACCCTTTTGACAGGCAGCCTCAATTTCTCATGAGTTCCCCATTTGAGATGCATTTCGAGACATCCTGGTGTTAGGGAAGTTGACTTGGTACAACTTTGAAAATGAAATAAACGGGAGCACAAGATGAACCCGTAATGTGAAACGCCTACCCATACTCCGCTATTTCCAATCAGCAAAACGATGCAATGGTAAGATTCCATTCGGAAATAAAATTAGTACTGTACATAACGGACAAAACAGGGACCTCGTAGCTTAATAGAAGTTGGGTTCCTAAACGCAGTACGTTCGGCTAGAATCACCAAGGGGTGTGATGGAATTCGCAATAGCTACGGCATATGACTGATTGTCAGGCGTTCTGGCATAACCCCGTCCGTTCGTTCGGTCGTGCACTGCCCTTCACCCCGTACTTCTTCTTTCAATGAAGGACTTGATAATCGGATGACCTTCCAGAGTACCAAAGAAGCACCTTTTGGCAGCGTTCTCCCACAAAACGATGTCCAATTCTTTTGCATATTTCAGGACCAGTTCATAATCGGCCTGCGACGCGAAGTCGGTGTAAAGATAACCTATACAGGACCATCGTTTAAGTAATCGTTAGGAGAGGTATTGGAATCGGGGTACCTTCTCGAGACTTGAGGCGATTCTTTTCAAGTTCCCATAGCCGTATTTGGTCCTGAACGGTCACAGGCAACAAGGGGTTCTTGAAAAGTAAAGGTGAGCATCATTCAAGGAGGGGATGAGAAACGTGTTCACATTTTTTCTCATGTTCGGGTGCGCATGGGTGAAGAGATAGCTGATGATCTGCGACGGTGCGATCTTAGCGAGAGTTCTGAAAAGATGACGGAAAGCAACGAACCTGGTCGGCCGTAATTCCGTTCATAAGTGCTTTTTTAACGCTTTCTCTAGTTATGGAACCAACAACGAGGTTCGGGAAGCGGTACTTTAAAGACGTGAAAAGGTTCAAAACAGCTGTTTGCAGTGGATTGTCTAGAAAGAAGTCAGAAATAGGAAGCGAGTAGGGGTGAGTGGATTGTGTAACCTGTATACGCATATATGCGGTAATTAGTCTCGAGGATAATGAAGCCTTCTTGTGGCCCAGAACTATCCCCTGTCTTCGTGGGCAGGGGCGGAGAAGAAGACGTCAAGGTAGTGGAAAGACGGGTGGGACTGAAACGTCTCGAGCTTTGCTGCTTTCGATGAGAAGCGAGAACTCCATAAATGATCGGGACATACCTTGCGTTGCCAGATCAAGCCGTAGTCACGCAGGTCTTCAAGCATAGCTGACTGGGTCTTTGTCAGATTTTGGACAGAGTATTCCTGTTGATCGGTTCATAAAGCTACTTCGAGATGATAGGGGGAGGGGGCTGCCACTCACTCGTCCAAGTTCCATTGTCGAAAGCATGAAGAGAAAGCTCAGAACATCAACCAGGTCCATTCTTCGTTGCTAAAGAAGGTCTAGTTAGCAAGCCTTATGGGATGATGGGACAGAACCTACATCTGCGAGGTGCAAATACTGCAGCAGTAGATGCCACAGTTGTTCATGCGGAGAATAGAGCAAGAATTGAAACCCGACAGAGGAGATGCGAAGAGAGCCGCTGTGTGTTCCATCAGAAACAATGGCAGTGGCCAAGCACAAAACTCTCTCACTAGACCTCCTGCATTAGTCCGCTCGTCTTGAGGAGGAACCGCACGCCTGGAGAAGGCTCCGGAGGGCGTCTAGTTCTATCATCGGTACCAGACGACACCATATAGTGCAAAATGGTCTAAATGTGCTGGTGAGACCAAGAACGACATAACCAGGATATTGCTTACCTCCCAACGCTCCAGTGCATACTCGTCAAGGACCGTTGTGTTTGCTCCACTTCTACCATCGTCCTTGTGTTCTGCGGCAGGGACACCAAAGCTCCCACCACTCCCGCTGAAATTGTTTAGTTCAGTGCTCGGACCACGAATCAAGGGCCAATTGACGAGTACCCTCCAGCTATGGCCTGGCGAAAAGCAGCCTTGAATGTTGGATTAAGAGCGAGTTTCCCACTCCCGGTGGGCAAGACATGGAGCCGAGACAACGTTGAGAGAGCGTCATCGTAGAGCCTGTGGAAATCAACATCACTACACGGCACAGATTCCAATGGACTCGGAATTACGGTTTCGCTTCACGAATGACCCAGGCAGCAAGAGTAGAAGTTGTTATCGCCGATTCAAGCCAAAGCAGATTGAGAATGATCTGCCGTTCCAAGGAGGATAACAGTCTATATACACAAGTGGTCAGAGTTTTAGAGATATCCCTGGTTATGAATGGGCAATGTTGACCGAAAGATTGACAGACATGACGATGGGCGTTTGTACAAGCTGGTCAAAGTGGTTTGATTCAGGGTCTGCAGGAAAGGCAGCAGGACATGCTCTTTCTTTACTTGCGGTACGGTGTCATCGACCGCCATCGAGAAGGACAAAGGACAAGAGACAGCGCACACCGAGTCAATGCAAACCCGGCCCTAAGGCTCGTTACGCTTCACGTGATCTATGACGCGTCAATGTTAGCGATTGGTTGGCGACTTTCCGTTCCGCGAAGTTCGAACGGGAGTGCTGCCAGGATCTACACCGACAATTTGACTACTCCATTTTGTAGCTGCTCTCTTTTTCCATTTTATGCTATGTCAGGGCTTACAGTACAGTCAGCTGCGCAGAAAAGTGAGTTTTAGCTTCACTAGTCGCGTCCTGTCTGCGTGATTGACCTCGTGCTTAGACCAATTGTCCTTGCTGAGATCGCTGCTTTCCGAGAATCCAAGCTTATTGAATTCCGTGGACGTGGTAGGCAGATTATGCTTTTCGGCGTATTTGAGTTCATTTTGGTCTCAGGACGAAAGAACACCTTTGCACTGGGCTGCGTCGTCCGGTTCTGTGGACATTGCAAGATTCCTCATTGACCAGAAGGCGGAGGTTGATAAGGTCGACAACAGTGGTTGGACACCACTCCACATTGCAGGTCTGCTTTCATCTCATGAATATCCCTCATCTTCTTACCTGATTTTGCGTTGTTCAGTCAGTGCAGGTAACCTCGAGGTAGTGCGAGAGTTGATAGGTGCTGGCGCAGACGTAAACAGGCGAGTAGACCTACTTGAAAGCGAGCATTCCAATTATTTGAACGACTCTATAATGCAGGAAGAATGACAAGGGCATAACACCGCTGTAGGCTCTTGCTTTTCCATTTGTTCGAAGGCTCGTTTACGCTCAGGATCCAGACACTACGCAGCGTCGAAATCGCAAATCGATGTGCGTACATGCCCGTCTTGACGGTATCATGGACCACGCCTGATGCATTATCTAGATTGGCAGACTCTTGATCTCGCGAGGCGCAGATGTACGTGCTTTGAATACCCATTCATGACCGAGGGGTTCTCAACCAAAGGCAAAGTATAATGCCAGGGACAAGGCGAACCAACTCCCCTTGTACGTACCTTGTTTCACGATTGTCAACGCGAACCCTTCTTACCATTGAATATCGCGAGATAGGCATCGAGCAGCCACCACGGGCTCCGTTGGATTCGTTCGACTCCTTCTCGAATCCTCAACTGCTTCAAACAAACTTAGATTGAACACAGCTGATCGCAGCGGTAAATCCCTCCTCTTTCGATCCACTAATTGCGGGATACTCATTAGCATTTTCTTCATTTTTCAATACTCGGTTAGGAAATACTCCGTTACATCTTGCGATGGACTCGGCGCACGCTGAGGCCGCTGTATTGCTTATCAACGCTGGAGCAGATCGTACTCGTGTGAGTGGTTAATGCCGTCTTGGTCGCTTCGAGTTCTTTCTCACATTCGTCGTTACCTGTCTTACAGGAAAATCTGGACAGCGAAACTCCAGAAGCTGCACCAGGCGTTGGCGGACAAGAGCAAAAGCTAGCTCGACAATATGTCATAGACCATTGCGGCAAGCCATGAAGCGCAGCGATCTCGAATTCTTTAATCTGAACCAAGCTGCATGGAGGCTCGAGCCTGAGTAGCATACAGAGATTCAGTCGGAGACCTGTAAATCAGGATGAAGCAGTATTCTTCTGGTAGAGTAAGAACCGACGTTTGATACATTTGTGCGTACGCATTGGAATCTCCTCGGACGGACAGATGCAGTGGCAAACGTGGGCCGTGGCATAGATTCCCCTCACCAACTGGGACCGACGTCTGTCTCCTGTACTGTGATTGTGAGCATCAGGCTGTAGGTTCCTTTACTCGGTTACGGTCCGTGTGCGCTGTTCAGCACCTTCAGACTCGAGGAGTTCCAAACGTTTATCGGAAGCATACTCCCGACTTCAAATTTAAGCTGACCTCAGGAACTGGAAGCGTCTGTATCTTCCTTTGATACCTCCAATTCTGGAATCCATGCAGAGCTAATTATCAGCAGGGTGCCAACCCAGTTGGGTTTCATGCATTCCCCTACAAATATCATTCGTCCGATTTATTGGCGAGAGAAAATGGCTTACTATTTAGGAAATTCTGGATCCGAATACCCAGAACCTGGACTGAAATAAAGACTTGGGTGGGTACCAGAGGATCAACGTGGCCGTGTTCCAGTTTTACGGTGCGATATGCTCCACAAGATCGGCTAAGCATTCCTAAAGGCTCCAGGACACGCAAATAAAGTCCCAAAGCCCGTACAATGGAAACAGCCACCGCAAATTGCGTGGTTTGTGTAGTTGCGCCAAATTCAGCATGCTACACTCACATTGATCGCCAATCAACTTTTGAACTCCAAAGCTTATCACTGCTAGAATAAAGCTGGTGGCCTCTACTTGATTTCTTTGATTACTCCGTCAAGCAATTTCGGACCAGATTGTAGGTTTTTTTTACTGGGATTGCACAAGGGAACGTGGGATTGCGATGGTTAAGATATTTATTTTGGGTGGAAGTTGGTACTTGGTAGTGTTAGGCTATGGAAAGGGCTTCGGTTCTGGTAGATCTCGGGAGGCTGTAGCCCGTTCAGCGCGGGCCTCCGTTGATGCGTAGTTTGAGGCGTTTTGATGGGGCCTTAATTGGGCTTGGCATCGTTGTCGACGTCCACGAGGCGTACTATGGCCTGATTAGGAAACTTTCAGTTTCGACAGCAGCTTCCATGTCGTCGTGGGAGACAGTGACGACGACCTACCCTCCTAAGAGCGATGAAAACCCCTCCGCGTCCTCCTCTTCCGTTTCTCTTGAAATCGCATTTTCCACAGCTTCAAGGTAGGGAAGGCGCCCGAAAGTTGTGTTGGAACCGTTCGGCCGTCATCATTGCATGCAATGGAGTGGATGCGTACAGTTGTGCGCGAATCCTCGGATCCTTGGGTCTCTTCGAACTCACACTATAGCACTTCAGGAGCCTGCTGGTGAGGTCTTGAGGGTGCCCTGCGATCACAAACCGGGCCATTCAGATGTGAGTGCGTTGCTGATATCACTGCGCTTTCTATAACCATCACAGCGGCCGAATGATTGGCCAATGTTCTGCCAGGCCCCTGGCTTCCAGTTTGATGGTCAACTTACAATAACTCTTTTTCTCAACTGGTTAGCCACTGAAAGTGCAATCTTTAGGGAGTGCTTAGACATGTGTTTCGGGTTCCCGCCGCTATTTATCTGGTAATGATGGTCACACTCGAAGTAGCCATCCATCTACTGCGCTCTGTGCGATATCATGCGTTGGCCATCCGATCGAAACACCCTAAACTCCCACAGGGGAAGGTATAGTCTTCCAAATGGGCAGCGTTGCTGGTTACTGGGCGACGATATGTGATTCCCTTACTTTCTGGGACCCACCGTTGACCGCATCGATCAAGGTCCAATACCCATGCTGTTCCTCCACCCTCAACCTCACAAGGTGTATGCCCAGCCCAAAAGAGAAACCAACTGCGGCATGGACGCCTTAATGAATGTTCCTTTGTATGTTTTTGAAACTTCTCCGGGGTCTGGGCTGATAACCCCTGGTACGGGTGGGGTGACCAACACAATTGGAAAAACATACATGGCCCATCGGCGGAGGTCTGGGTTCCTCAAATATTCGCGGACGGCTCTACGGCTCTACGGCCTGTGCATTTCGCCGGATTCCACCTGCCGACGCATAAGGGATTTCGATAGCGGATGCGCGGCGAGCAACCCGTATCATGGAGATCAATAACTTGTTTAGCCATCCTCCTGGTGTCTCTCACGGTCAAACAGCGACATTAACGTCTATGAATCAGGGAGTACGTGTGGTTGCTGGGTGGTACGGAACGTATCTAGGCGGGTAAGTGGAATCCCAGAGTAAGCAGTTTTACAGCCATTGTGTACGTCGAGTGTGACACGACTGCATGAACTATGGACGTTCATGAAGCACCGTCCACACTGATGGAGACGGGATAATGAAAGAAGTTGAGCAAGGCTTCTTTGCCGTTCAATCCACCGCTCTCTCCCTTTTCGACTTGGTTAAATGTTTTCTCTGTCAACAAGATGAGTAATATCTGAGATGGTGCCATGCCCACAAAGATGCGTACTTTTCGCGATACAAGCCATATTCCGTTCTTGCCTGCTCGGGGTTGATCAACAACATAAGTTGTTGGCCAAGTGCCTGTATGGATTCTAGAGTTGTAGGGTCAGCATCACAGCGATCTCCCAATTGGCGTCCATATGCACGGAATCTGGTTTCCTCCTTACGAGACGGTACCTTGAGGTGCAATTCAGGACACATCGCGTAAACACGCTCAGTACCTTTAGCGCCGTTGTGCCGTGAATGCTTTCCAACCGCCAGGAACTGATCAACTCGACGCCTTGACGGAAGTTCTCGTCAAGTAACGGCATGCCCTGGGATATTGAATCGAAGTTCTAGTGCACAGTTAGTCTGGGTACGCGGCGAGATAAGCTGTACATCCTGAACTATTGTGGAAGCTGATTACCATTAATTTACCAAAACAATTCCCAAGCATCTGAACCTCTGGAAAGGGAGTCTTTCCCAGCAACTGCCTGCGGGGTTAAAGCGCCCGCTCCATTCCGCCCGTCATCAATCTTCGATTTGACAGCTCCTACATGAGAGGTTCGGTAAAAATGCTTTGGGCCAGAATTGGTTCAAAGTCCTTCTCTGTTTTTGGCTCCAGCGTGTTCGGTTGCTGCCTTTCGAGCGAATGTCAGTGCGAACGGTACTGGAGACTGGATTGAAAGAGGGCGCTAAACACGGATACAATATACAGGCTGTGGGCGTTAAAGGGCACACCAATAGAAATTATACAGAGTTATGTACAAGCACTTGAGCTGGATCAGATTGTAACCACCGCGAAAGCGTGGCGACGCATGTTTGAATTCCGAGTTAATCAATTGCGGGCAAGTTTGTATTCAAATAGACCATTACCAGGGATAGTGTTGGTTCAACTTCTTTCCCTCTTCCTTCACCGCTGGGACTCTCCCCTCCCTCCTCTTCTCCGTTACGACCTTCTATCGAGCTCACACTCTCTCTTCAAGCCACATTCGTTATCTCTTCACTGTCTTTTAGATTTCAAACATGGTTCAAGCTTCAAAAGCTTTAACCGCCGCCTTATCGCTGGCTCTGACGACTGCAGTCAATGGCTACTGGCTTATGGGTGCCAATTTCATTACGACAGAGCGCCTGGACCCTTTGGTCAATCCAGGAGCTGTTTCAGGTCACGTACACTCCGTTGTTGGAGGCAGCAACTTTGGATTCGAGGTCACCACCGAATCGCTCGTGCGGAGCCAGTGCACCTCTGTACCAATCAAGGAGGACAAGTCAAACTACTGGTTCCCACACCTCTACTTCCAGTGGGCGAACGGCAGTTTCACTAGCGTCAACGGCGGCTCAGTAATCTACTACCTCTTCCCCGACCAGGCTGGAAGAACCACTGCATTCCCGCCTAATTTCCGCATGCTCAGCGGAAATCCAAGGAAGCGGAGCTACGACGCCAACAGCCACGCTGCCCGAGCGGTCGATTTCCTTTGCCTCGATTTCAACGGACAAACAACAAGACACCAAGGCTTGCCAAACAAGGTCTGCCCTTCTGGAATTCGTTCCCAGGTCAACTTTCCCAGCTGCTGGAACGGCAGAGACCTCGACTCTCCCAACCACAAGTCCCACGTTGCCTATCGCTCGAATGGACCGGACAGTGGCGAATGTACCGACCCAAACTTCCCCGTCAGCTTGCCCCGTATCTTCCTGGAAGTGTACTGGGGAACCGCAGACTTTGATAGGTTCCGTTCTCAGGCCATGAGACCAGAGCAGCCCTTTGTGTATGTTCATTCGCTCACAGTGCATGAATTCTTGCTCACTTGACCTGTTTCTTTCTTTAGCTTTGCATATGGTGACAGGACTGGCTACGGGAACCATGCTGGTGAGCAAGGCTCGTCTCAAGATAATGTCAGAGTCTCACATTCTATCCAGACTTTACCAACGGTTGGGAGCCTGGTGTGCTTCAGAGAGCTGTTGACGGATGCAACTGCAATCAGTACGGTGACGTATGTTTATGCTCCCATTGTTGCCCTTCAGGTACCTGAACCCTTCTTTCAGCCCGAATGCTGTGCCCAGCGAGGGATCTTCACTTTGGAGAGGAACAAGCCTGAGTGCAAGATCACCAGGCAAGTCGATGAAATCAGTATGCTGCCTTTTTATTATCCTTGACTTTTGCCCAGGTCACTAACGATTTTGCCGACCATCAGCTACTGGAACACTCGCAGTCCTCCCCGGGAACAACCCAGTACAAGAGGGCCCTGAGGATGGTGTCATGATGACTTCCAACGTCATCCCTGCCAGGCTCTCTCCTGCATATGTCTACCACGGCAACCAGCCCGATCGCATTGGCTCCGTTATCGTTCCCGCCACGACTATTGGTGGTGGAGTTAACCCTCCTTCTCCTACGCCTGTCCCATCGTCAAGCGCACCGCCGTCTCCTTCCCCAGCGCCATCCTCAGAGGCCGGCCCCGGTCCCAGCCCTAATCCTGTACCAACTAGTGGTGGTGAATCTCCGACCCCAGGCAACCCCGTTCCCAGCAGCTCTGCTTCAAGTTCATCTTACGCGGAACCGTCCCCATCTTTGGACATTCCCCTCCCCACGTCGGACGTCTACAGCGCACCAACCGGCTCTCCTACCGCTGAACCCAGCTACGGCGAATCCTCCCAAGTTGTTGCTCCGACAGAGCCTGCCAACCCGGGCCCTGGACCTGAACCCTCTTCGAGCGCCGTCAACGAGCAGCCTACCGTTGAACCCAGCCCCGAGCCCGTCCCAAGCGCCTCTTCGAGCCCTGTCAATCCTCCTGCGAGTCACATCGGTGGACCTGTCATCACCCTCACTCCAGCACCTGGACCAACTGGTGCACCAGTGAAGGAACCCACCAAGACTTACATCAGCACCCGCAAGATCAAGCCCACCGCGGGCGCATGCAAGCCGAAGCACAAGCCCAATTTCGTCAAGGAAAAGAAGCTGAAAGAAGGAAAGAAGAACCACCAACACCACCGTCGTTCTTTCAACCTCAAAAACCGCCACTCTAACGACTATTACCAACTGCATTAAACCGCAGTTTACGAACCTGTTACGAACCTTGTCCTTCCTGAGCCCTGAGTCTGGTGGCTAGAAAGGCGTTGGTGTAAAATCGCCTCTCAGTGGGAAGCGAGCAGCCCCTTTTGGTCTCATTCCACCCTATCCAGTCCGTCTGTCTTTTGAACAAGATAGAAAGTCGTTTTGCTATCTCGTCGACTGGTATCCAGGTCTCGCAGTGCGAGCTTGGTGATGCCTGTTGACTTCCAGTGGTTTCCGGTATACCTGTCTGTTTTGTCGCACGTGTTTTCCTATCTCATCTCTATCTCTATCTCTATCTCACATCCCCTATCCTCAGATCACCGTTGGCCAGTCCGATTGGTGCCTAGTAGCTTGCTTTCTTCCACTCATTTGCATATATCTCCGTAGCTCGAGAGCCTGTCGTAACATCATCTCCGTCTATACAGCCAGCCTGTACCCCATATCGCTATCCCCCGTACACACCAAGATAGCTTGCTATCTTTTGTCAATAGACTGCCCTTGCCATCCTGTGGTCAGATAACTGCGAGTATTACAAGGAAAGCGATAAATTATGCCACAGAGTAGGACATTTGGGATACTAAAATGTTGGTATGTAACCTCGAAAGCAATGCGCCAAGCGCTCTACGCAAACACAGGGATAGCACCTCTCGGTCCCTTCTCCGTATCACCTAGCACCATCGACGCCTTCACGCCTCTCTTCATCTGCCTCACTTTCTCTGGGCCCCACACTCCGTTGATCTTAACGCTCATATGCATCTTGGCGCATCCTTCCACAGGACAACACCAGTCAAACTCTTCTTCGACTTTGGGTTTCTTGTTCACGACTCCTTTTCCTGCGCCTCGTTTACGTTTTCTGCCGATACCAACGCCAGTGTCAGCATTACTGCCAGGACCAGATTGAGCTGCTGACTGAGCAGCAGGAACGGAGGAGGAAGAGGTTGTTTGGGACCGAAGTCTCGAACGGATGCTGGTGGCGTGACCAGGGGATGCGCCCGATGCGTTACCAGCATCGTCATTGTTGGCAGTGGCAGCGAAAGATGAGGGGTGCTCTCCGTATGGAACAAACGCAGCAGGTTCCGCCTTGGCCTTCCCCTTCCCCTTGCGATCCACAACCAAAGCAGGCTGTCCGATCTCGTTCAGGCACTTCCCATCAATGAGATGCCCACATCGCAGAGCCCAGATACGATGGTTGACCGAATCTGACGCTGTGAGACCGGCGTTGAGCAGGAGAGGATCTGAGCAGTGGCAACAGACGAGTAGCGTTTTCGATTTTCCGTCTTCTTCTTTTGATTGTGATGATGGCCCTGAGGCGATGGACTGTTTGCTTGGTGAGGAATCGTCCTCTGATTCGTTGAGAAGGATGGGGTTAGAAGACGAGGAAGCGGGGAAGGCTGGGGCGCCTTCGCGGGGTGAGTCTGGAAGCGCAAAGTCGTATGTGAATCCTGGCTCTACAGGAAGTGGGTGGGTATATGTCGACGAATACTCCTGTTGGACAAGTGGCTCGCGTTGGCGGAGCCTGAAAGATCTGTCGTTAAAATCATCGTCGGAGATGTCGAATTCGACGTCAAGGGGATCAAATGCGTAACCAAACCCGCCTCGTAGCATATTAATAAAGGGCATGAGTCTGACCCTGGCTAGACGTCCAGTGTCATTCGCTCGGCCTGTATTCACGGTCTGGGAAATCAACGCGCCGCCTAAGCCGAGGGTGGGAACATGGTGTGATCGAGGAGCGGCTGCGAGTGGTGGAGAAGGTCGACGGATAGGTAGGTGAGCAGCGTTGGAAGGCCCTGCCACTGGAAGTGGCGGAGAGGGCCTGTTTCTGGGGAGTGGAATGTCTATGGTTCCTGCGTGGACTGGTGGGTTTACCGTTACAGCGTCTGTTCTGTTGGGCCGTGCACTTGGAGGGAACCCTGTCTGAGCTGAGAACCGAGCTGGAACCCGGGGAACAGGGGGTATCACAGAGGGTGCACGTTCCATTGGCCGTGGAGGAGGTGAAAATAAAGACCGGCGAACTGGTGCTGGTCTGTGCATGAGCGAACTATTCGCACACCACTCAGCTTTGACGGGGACTTACGGTTGACTCTGACCACCTCAATGTCGTCGTCGTCTTCCCCTACGAGATCTATGAACTCTGGGACAGGTCTTGGTCTACGTGAAGACGAGGGTTGGCGTGGTGGTGGATGACGTCCGACGTTGTCGTCGAGGAGGTCGACATCAATGATTTCGGTCGGCTGAGAACGTCGAGATTGGTGTCGCCGTTGGGAGTTTGAACTGATTGTCGCTGCAAAAGGCCCGTGCGCGGCGTCCATGTGTCATGCAATTGGGGCGAAGGTTGTGGAGGGAGGGTGGTGGTTGCTTGTCAAGCGCCTTTGTCCCGCCGACAAATACATGACCCGCACACGTGATCCCGACGATGGCGGCCCGAAACGATTGAAATCCCGCCGCACTGGCGGTTTCCTGGAATTGTTCATCCACCCATGAGGAGGTAGGTTCCATTCTGTTAGATTTCTGTTAACTATTTAACGTTTTGGTAAAGCTCAAAGGAATGCAAGGCTGACTACGCTAAATGCAGGTTATGTCCCTGGTGTGACTGCCAACGTGTTCTGCAGAGCTGAGTCCGCTATTCGCGCTGCTCTGCCTTGTACCTCGATGTACACACTGTTTAGAGGTTTCTTTCCCTCCAGTTGACATTCGGACAATATTCAAATGCTGTCTGGGTATTCCATCGCCCCAGGCTCGCTTTATCCTCAATGCAATCTTGCTTTCATCTCGGGAACACAACAACGGCACAGTACATACACGGTATGATATCGTTCAATCAAATACATCAGATATTGCTAACAAATACAGCGATATCTTTGAAAATAGATGAAGTTCTTTGGGAAAACTCTCCCTGACCATTCTCAAGATTCTCTCTCTGTTTTTGAACCGCGATACGACCTCCCCTTTTTACGATACCTTCAAAAGTGGGAAGTCAGACTACTCCTTCTTCAACCGCCTTAGCACATGTCTCGAAGCAGGCCGTGTATTTGGCGGAGGTAACTGACGTCCAATCGCACATTATGTCGCCATGTCCAAAGATCACGCGCCATTGATGGTTCGCGAATGTATCTTTCGCTAGGGTCTGTAACTGGATGCTCTTCTGCTTCATGCTGTAGGGGCCTCACCCCTCCAACCGTATTTGATCAACCCTCAGTTTCCCGATGTGCTTTCCATATTCAGGATAGGCTCCCAACTGTCGTAACAGGGCATCTATTTTCCATCCCTGGTATCCATATTCACGGAGCGATACCATGCGCGACTGGCGAGATCATGGTGTGGCTTGCAAACCGATGTCGTGGCAAGGGCGCTACTGTCGAATTTGGAGGCGATTTTTTTTTTTCGAAAATAACGTTGTTCAGCACCCATGTTTCCTGAATATGGCTGGCCGGATGGAAGGAAAACTCAGTGGGTTTAGACTGGACTATATCCTTGGCCTTATATGCAAACTTACCGGCAACCTCTGGTATCCCAAGTCACCCCTTTGTCCACTTCCGCTGCTAGTCAGAACGCCCTGGGCTTTTCTTCTCTTCAGGAGATATTCAATTCTTCTTTGGAGGACAAGGATGCTTTTGACCACTCCGCGGTTTGTTTGAAATTTGAATCTTTTTTCTTAACTCCTCAGCAACTGTAACTAACTATCGCCTTTTCCTCAAGGTTTCGTACAATGAATCAGACGCGGGGGCTGTGCGACTACAAAGTCCAACGCTGAAACTTGATTCAGCAGTGAGTTTTGAAATTGCCATAGGGAGTGTGGCATGCTCAGGTTTAAGGTCGAAGTATGCAAATCCCTCTCCTTTCCTCCTCGACTTTTGTTAAAATTGCTCTTGAAGCAGGTGATATCATAATATGGAGAGAAGCCAATAAAATTAGCAGTGAAACGCGACCGCCACTACCCCCGCATTTTTCGGGAGATGAGAGTGCTTTACCGAGGTCACTGAAGTGGCTTGGCCAATAAATCTCTCTGCTCCTGCGTCGAATGTCGCGTCTTCAGTTGAGAATGAAGTCTCCGACCAATTAGAAAAGTAAGTAGCTACGGTTATCAAGGACTTCCGGCAATCTTCTGAACTCATCGATTGGAATCAATTGACAGGTTAGGATGCCGGGACGTCCACATGCGGGTACACTAAAACCATTCGAGAACCACAGCCCTCCTAACTTCCTAGTTCTGCTGCCACCGGATTCGATTCGATTCAATTCAATTGGAGCTCGTAGCGCTAGTGCTGCGGGCTGCGGGGATTTTCTATTGCTTTGATTGATGTTAGAAGAAGTAACAAGGACAGGTACCGACTTGGATAAGCTTTCCTTTTCGCCCCTGTTGCGTCGGATATCGCTTGTGTTCGATGCCCTGGCAACTAACAGCTGCCTTCATCGGAAACCCTATGGCGTTCGCTTGTCTAATAATCGATATGGACGGCAAGGTCGGAGTAGGGGGCCCCTCCTCTAGGCAACTAGGCAACCTCGATGATTAGCTGGTTAAATCTTTTTACTGCCTTACAAATCCTTAATTCGCGGACGTCTTGGAGCTGGGTTGAGCAAGGTTCTGCATTCCCGAGTGGGAGTCAGTCGTGCACCATTATCTTCCCTTTCTCCATGGCTGAGTTTCTCGCATACAGATTAGACGTAAACCATCAAACATGAGGTCTTCCAATGGTGCTTCACTGCCGCGACACCTTGACAGTCCTCGTCGTGATTCTCTGCGAAAGGTAATTTGCATCGAGATCTTGGCATTGGTGTGCGTTAGTTAGGTCGCATATTTCTTTTCGTATAGTGCCGCTCATACTGACGATTCGGATGCAGGGCTTGGTCGACCATGGGAATATTCCAAAAGTGTTTGAACACAACCAGGATTTCTAGAATGATTTATCCGCAAACGCTGTAATCTGGTGAGAAGGGTGAGGGCTCATCGGGGACTGTCTAGGATGATCAATCGACGGTCTATAGAAACTTACATCCGCTTTCATGTGCGCTGCTTCTTGGCTACTCGAGGACATCTTTCCGGCATGAAATATTTGGAACACCTCCTGGCCATATAAAAGCCTGTAACCTTTGCTGGACTTCAGGTCAAGGTACACCGACTTGCTTCTCGCCACCGGTTCGCGACCGTTGCTACTCCGTTAAAGCTTTGGCTTTTCTGGCTCCTCGCCGCGCTCGCCTCTTGCTCCTTATGCCAACTCTAAAGAAGGAGCTTCCCACCTCGTTCGTTCTTCCCGACCTCGTCAGCGATTGCCCGTTTCCGCTGCGCGTTAACCCGAACTGCAACAAGGCCGCACGGGAGTCTGAACGGTGGCTACTCGCGGGCGCGAATCTGTCCCCTCCCCGGACCGAGAAGCTCATGGGCCTGAAAGCTGGAGAGTTGACGGCGGCATGTTACCCCGATGCGGACCTTTTCCATCTTCGGGTCTGCGACGACTTTATGAACTATCTCTTCAATCTGGACGATTGGTTGGACGAGTTTGACCTGGACGACACTTATGGGATGGCGAATTGCTGTTTGGCGGCTATGCGGGACCCTGTCGGATGTGATACGGACAAACGTGCAGGGCTTATGACGAAATCGTGAGTAAATGGATTGGGAGTATTTACCATTCATTGTTAAGCTCACGAATCGGCTGCACTGCTCCTTCGAAACACACTCTTATTACAGGTATTTCGCTCGATATGTTTCGACGGCAGGCTTTCGATCGACCGAGCGTTTTATCGCCAACATGGACCTATTCTTTCAATCGGTCGTAACTCAAACACGGAATCGTGCCTTGGGCGTCGTTCCTGATATAGAATCGTACATCGCGATCCGAAGGGACAATAGCGGGTGCAAACCTTGTTTTCAGCTGGCTGAGTTTGCTGCGGGCATTGATTTGCCGGACGAGATTATTCAACACCCTATTATCCAATCTCTCGAAGAAGCTTCAAACGATCTCGTAACATGGTCTAATGTGTGTTCTTTTTAAAGTCTTTCTAGTTGATGATCAAGGATACTGACGATTGGCTCTTGTACGACTTAGGACCTATTTTCGTTCAACGTGGAACAGTCTCGCCACGATAACTTCAACCTCGTGTCCGTGGTCATGTATGAGAAGGGCTGGAGCCTACAAGAAGCTGTGAACTTTGTTGGAGCGCTCTGCAAAAAGACTATCGAAAGATTCGATTCAGAGAAACGGAATCTTCCTTCGTGGGGACGGGAACGGGACGAGGAGGTCGCAATGTACATAGATGGGTTGCAGAACTGGATTGTCGGTATGTCGTTTCTTTTGCGTTTTACGCTGAACGCTGGGAAACACTGGTATTCATCCCGCATACAGGATCATTGCACTGGTCTTTCGATTCCGAACGTTACTTTGGGAAACTCGGGCCTGCAATCAAGAAGCATAGAGAAGTCAAGCTACTTCCCAAGCTACCTTTATAAATCGAGGGCATTTACAACACAGACACTTTGATATTACACTGCTGCCAGCTGCTGCTGAGTACTCACACATTGACTATACTCGCCGATCTAACTTGGCACCTATTTATTTATTTTACTTTGTAGTCGTAGAGTTGGAAGAAACCAATATCATAACCTTTCTTCAAAAGTCGGCGCGGCATAATAAATCATGATTCAGATTGCAAGTCTATTGACCGGGCGCTCCTTCCTGTCGGGCGTGCCAAGAATGCTAAAAAAATAAAAAATGACCGATGGGCGCATCGACAATAACGACTTCGCCTTTGTCAAGCACTTTCAAGTTACGTATGTGCGAGGCTTCTTTTTCTGATGCCACTGATACACCAAGTGGCGAAAATTAGCTTTGCTTGCCTGGCTGGCAGGTCTTCGATGAGTAAGTGGTACCTTGCTTGCAAATTCTTTTGCTATTTTCTTACACTTTCCCCCCGTTATCCGCGGTTGTGCTATTTGCAAGCTGTCTTTCGGTCAGCCCGAGTATGTTCCCCGAACCACCAAGGGAGTGTACTGCGCTGCTTTTAGTGACGACGACTGAGACGTGTAGTACGCCTTCACGTCTTTAACCTAAAATAAGTCGGACAGACGAGGGTTTATAAAAGGTATTCGAGCGAACAGGAAGAGAAACATCCAACCGTCTGCTGAGCTCATGAATCTGCTCTTAGGAACGATTTTATTCTCCTGCTCGGCTTATAGCCACGGCTATGGCCAGTGTCCCGCGCCAATCGTGGATGTTGGATATGCTAAATATCAAGGGAGGGTGAACCCCGAGACTCTGAACACGGAATTCCTCGGGATTCGTTATGCGGCGCCGCCTACTGGTAAGGAAACGTATTCGTGTCCGCAACTTCACTCGAATTAACATCCACTTGATTAGGGAACCTTCGTTGGCGTGAACCGCGACCGCCTGCGAAAGAAAAGGGGCTTAATCTTGCCTACTCTCCTCCCAATAGGTGCTATCAGGCATATCCTGGGCTTAGTTCCAACGGTACTGGGTCTGTTTTTGAAAAGGTGGTGCGCTCGAGCCCGCCTACGAATGCGTCCCCGGAGACGGAGGATTGTCTGTTTCTAAAGTAGGTGTTTTAAGGCAACGATCGGTCCTTGACTTAATGGCCGTGGATATGCAGCGTTTATACTCCTGGCGACGACTTTAACAAGGTAGCCAAGAAAAAACTGCCAGTCATCTTCTGGATCCATGGGTGAGGATCGTCGCGCCTTTTCGCCGTCTTGAAGTCTAAGTCAGAAAACGACAGGGGAGGCTACATCCTAGGTTCTGCCACCTCGACTGGATACGGAGGCAACGCTGCGTACGATGGGAATGAGCTGATTCGACTGTCGGGCGGCAAGGTCGTTGTCGTAGCTATTCAATACCGCCTCGGTCTATTTGGATTTTTATCTAGCAAGTATGTCAAAGCAAACGGCGCGCTGAATGCTGGTTTGTGTGAGTCCGCTGCGACTGTTGAAGCTGCCCCATTGGTCCGCCCAGACCCTCTAACATTTTCAAAAATTCAGTGGATCAACAATTTGCGTTGCAGTGGGTCCAGCGCAACGTACGTCGTATTTTATACCTGCACTAGTACCGCTCGTGACGCTGACTGGTCGGATTACCTGAACATAGATCGCGAAGTTCGGCGGGGACCCCTCACGGGTTACGATATGGGGCCAATCTGCTGGTAAGTGGCCGATGTATCTATAGTGCTCTTTGTGGTGTGGTACTGACACACGCTCCATACAGGGGGAGGCTCCGTTTTGCAACAACTCATCGCGAATGGAGGAAAGACTTCCCCGCCCCTATTCAGCAATGCGATTCTGAGCTCCATGTTTCTCCCTGCTCAACATCGGTTCGACCATCATATCTTCGAGGTCCGTGACGTTTTTTAAAGCTCGGAGGGCGCAGATTACTTACAGATGATGTCTTCTGATTTAGTCCCAGTTCTCAAAAGTCCTGGAGCTTACTGGGTAAGCCGTTTTACTCGCGCGGCTATACAGGTTTATGAGCTGATCTATATTATCAAGCTGTGCGAAGACTAAGGGCGACCCTACCGCCTGTCTGCGAAAGGCGGAGGCAAGTGTCCTCCAATCCGCAAATACACGGATGGCAGATGAGGCTGTATGGACTTATGGAGAGTTCAGTTTTGTCCCAGTCGTCGATGAAGACCTCATTCGAGAAAGTCCCACTCGCTCGTTGAAGCAAGGCAGAGTTAACTCGGTATGTCACCAATTTATGGATAGGGACGCACGCCAATGTTTAACTGCCGTCTTTGCAGAAACACACCCTGCTAACCGCAACCTCAGCCGAAGGGTTCATTTTTATTGATGCTGGGATTGCGCCTGACTCTCTCGGGCTTGGCGACTATGTTAGGCGCCTACTTCCGTTTCTCCCGGCAGAAGATGTTGCGACTACGGTAAGCAAGTACAGCGCATTCAATCCTGGACTTGAACAGTTCTGGCATGTCATGAATGATGGTAAGGACTAATGCAGTAGCGCTGAACGACTATGCTGACCTCCACTCCAAGTCTATTTTGTATGCCCTACGTATTTGGTCGCAACGTCGTTGAATGGACATACGTACAAGGTGAGACAGACCCTGCTATGCTTAACTCTTGCTCATATAAAGCAGGCAGAATTTGCCATTCCGCCTGCATTTCATGCGGACGATATGCCTTATTATTTCCCAAAGTAAGTCAGACTAAATTTGGTCCATTTACTATCACTGATTAGAGATGACTCAACGTATCCTGTTGGCAGCACGGCGCCTCCCACTGGACGTGCATTTGATAACGACCAATTCTCACAGGCATTTGCACAGGCATACGTTGATTTTGCATCTAGTGGGGACCCGAACGTCAAAGGGAACACCAGCAGCATCTTGCCCTATTGGACCAAGTGGACAAACTCCTCCGCGACCGAGATGCTTTTTAATAGGACTGGAGATGCTGCTGATATCCGGGCTGTTAAAATGTCTGCTGACTTGATTGGGCGCTGCGAGTAAGCATTTCTGATGTTTTTTTTTCTCATCCCGAAGCTTATTACTCATGACACGTTAGGTTCTGGGCGAGTGTGGCCCGATACACGGGGCAGTAAACGAGCGGTGAACTCATGTTCCACTTGAGTGACATTACTTCAAGTATTGACAAGAGTACAAGTCGTACATACCGCTAAAATTGTTTGGTATTACTGTATTAGCATGCAAGTATATCGATCATCAACCCAAATGTCAATTGAAAGACAATAAGTAGGTGCCTGAATCGGTCACATCAACTCAGGTGTTTCGGGGACTCGGCCCGCAGCCTTCCAATCGATTGCAAGCTGACGTGGTCGTAGGGCGCAAGTAGGTGCAATATCATTTCCTGTGTATGAAGACATTCGAATGGATCCCAGTGCATTGCACAGTAGATTACATCTGGTCCTTCCCTCCCTCCTCAGTTTGCCACAAGCCCCTATTAATACTGGCTAAACTTTCCGATCAAACCATATCACACCTTTCGCTTGCTTCTAAATGGCGAGCGGCTTTGCCAGCAACTCTTGTCGCTCACATATCGACATCATTGATCAATACTCAACACTCATTTCCGTCCACCTCGCACTGTACGCAGAAATCTCGGCAAGACGAATATGGAGGGACTGTAACTTGTAAGCCTGAGGTACGATATATATGGAGGTTTGCTTCTAGTCTGCACCCTCGGTCGTCCGTTGCATCAACATCCATGCAGCTACTCGTAGCCTTCTTGACTCTGTTCCTGCTCGCTGAACTCGCCTCCACTCAAACACTAGCGCCTACTGTGGACCTTGGCTATGCTCAATACCAAGGTTTTGTGAACGCAGAAACTTTGAACACCGAATTTCTGGGAATCCGTTACGCAGCCCCTCCAACTGGTATATGATTATTACCTGCCGCTGTTAGAGCGGAGGCGCAAGTAGCTGAAACATCACAGGAAACTTTCGCTGGCGCGCGCCGCGCCAACCCCTTCAAGAGAGACATATTCAACTTGCGAATGCCCACCCAAATAGGTGCTACCAGGGCAACCTAGGTATCGCACCGAACAACCCTTTCACTGGAAAAAGTGGAAACGGTAACAGAGAGCTTGACGCAACTGCGGGAAATAATACCTTACAATCGTCAAAACCTTCAGAATCTGAAGACTGCTTGTTCCTAAAGTAAGTCTTTTGCGCCTGAGTATATGTTTTTAACATTGATGCCCTACTACAGTGTTTACTCACCCGGCACAGACTGGAGCAAAACACGGAAGAAAAAATTGCCCGTTGTTGTTTGGATACACGGGTACACACAATTGCGGCTAGATGACCTCGAATGTCATTGACAAGTCGCTACAGGGGAGGATATGTGCTGGGCTCTGCAGGCGTTGGATCGATGGCTCCCTTCGACGGACCATACGATCCAAGCGACATGATTGAACTTTCAAAAGGCAACGTAGTCGCAGTAGTCATACAATATCGCCTGGGACTTTTTGGCTTTCTCTCCGGATCCCATGTCCAACGAAACGGGGCTTTGAATGCCGGCCTGCGTGAGTCGTACAAATGTCTTTTTTGTCTGAATACACTTGAGCTCACTATCGCTTTTGATCTAGTGGACCAAGACTTTGCGTTGAAATGGGTACAGCAACATGTACGTCTCTCTGGGATCTAGTAATTCACTGGCCTGTTAATACATGCTTCGTTGAAGATCACCAAATTTGGCGGAGATCCCTCGCTGGTCACAATATGGGGTGTATCTGCAGGTAGTAGCATATTCTGCTCTATCGGCTCTCAAGGCTCATCCTCTTTTTCTGCTAGGTGGTGGGTCTGTTATACAGCATATGGTAGCCAATGGTGGCAACACCCGTCCACCTCTCTTCAGAGGAGGGATTTTGAGCTCACTGCTCCTCAACCCTCAGCCCCGATTCAATCATCCGATACCTGAGGTATGAGCAGAGTGTTGTAACATTATGCCTTCGGAATAATGAATGCCGTTTTAGGCCGTCTTCGCTCGATCCGTGGCTTTGATTGGGTATGTTCGCATCTTGAAGCCTTTCAATTGGCTTTGGTTGGTCCTGATCAGGTTTCTTAAGGTGTTCTGCGCGAGACAAAATGGCGTGCCTACGAACGACTGATGTGGGTGTTTTACAAGCCGCAAATGTGCAGATCTGCAAGGAGGCATTCTCGAACACATTCGCCTTTGGGCCTGTTGTTGACGGTACTTTCATACGGGAAAGTCCTTCCCTCTCCCTTGCAAGGGGTAAAGTCAACACTGTAAGTGATGTGTCTGTAGGATGCCCGCATTTTATTCGAATATTGTTTCTACACAGAAACATATTCTCGCTGTCATCAACGGGGCAGAAGGCGTGATCCTCGTCAACCCTGCAGTTACGCCAGAGACCCTCCCCTTGGAACAATACGTGGAGGCCCTATTCCCCACTCTTAGACCCCAAGACCATGTCGCTGTTGCAAACCATTACAGGACATTTGATTCAAACCTTGAACGGTTTGCCGAAATATATGCTGACTGTAAGTAGACACCTACCCTTTGGTTGCAGAGCTTGCTCATAGGAGATTAGCCCAACTTGTTTGCCCAACAATAGCTGTATTGCGATCAGTGAGCGGAACAGGTTATAAGGTGGGTCTTTCCATCGTTTGTTTGCGCTATCTGTTCACAGCGTCGCTCATAGGGTCTGTTTGCCGTTCCTCCAGCTTGGCATGCTGACGATATTCCTTATTATTTCCCAAAGTACGCCAATGCTGTGTTGACCTTTCCGGATACATGGAAACCTCAGACTTTTTTTCTTCAGAGTGTATCCGCCAGGACCCAAATTCAAAAACCCAACTTTCATCCAGGCCTTTGCCCAAGCCTTCGTGGATTTTGCGGTAAATCAGAACCCAAATGTCAAGGAGGATCCATCGAGTATTCTACCGTCATGGGTGCCGTGGAACGTATCTTCATCGGTAGAGATGGTGTTCAACCGTTCAGGGGAAGTTCCTGATATTGGTAGTGGGACCACTCCTGCCACTCTTATGCAACGATGTTGGTAAGAACATCCAAACCGTTTCATGTTTCCTACAGCTCACATGCCGTTCCATTTGTCAGGTTCTGGGCCAGTGTTACTCAGTTTACTGGGCAGTAGAAGAAAGATTCCGATCTCTTGTTTCAATGTCGTCAAGTCGTGTACCTAAATCTGAACCACTGTACATAGTAAGCTGACCAGTGACTGCACCTTGCAATAACCTAAAACGCGTAAAGTCTTACTTGAACCCAAAGATTCCATGGCCCATTGCGGCTGCAGGCGGTAATGCTTACAAGGTAAATCAGCCAAAAGCTTCAATGGAGCCTGAGTTGATTTGTAACAGGCCTCCACGGCGGAGGCATTGCCTATTCCTTCCCAACGTTAGTGAAACCTTTAACTTGAAAGACATACCAATCAGAAATGATTAAATCATAACCATTGAATCACTAATTCCGTTCTTCGCTTGCTGCTTAGTGCATCCGTCGCCGGCCCTAGCTTTGCAAACGCTCAATTTGTTCAAGCATTTACGCAGAGCTTCCTTGATTTCACCATCAGCCAAAATCCCAACGCCAAGCACGATGCAACCAGTGTGGGCTTATGTGGAGCTCTGTATCCCATACGGGGATGGAACTCGGCAAAGCCGGGAGCCTTCCAGATATCAAAACAGCATCGAGCCCCTCTACTCTGCTGCTGCGCTGCCAGTATGTATTCCGTGCTGTTCGCGTATCTGGACATTTGACTTATGCCTTATCCCTTTGCAACAGATTTTGGGAGAGTGTCACCCACTACACGTCGCAATAAAGGCTATACTTAGTGGCATGTATCCCAACTTCCCAAGTATCTGACCTAAATGGAACAAGTGTGTTGTTCGGGGACTCCCGCTTGGTGGCCAATGCGCTGAGACGCGTCTTTGATCCGTTCTATGTATATTGCTTATATCGCCTTGCGGAACAGGCTGAAGTACTTTATGATACCCGATTTATCTCTGGGCTCCATGCCTCAGAAATATGGAGCGCTTGGCAAGTGCCAAGAAAGCAGTATGCATAGTGTTTTCACTGGGAGGTACGTTGGTGTCCCCAACTCTGAATAAGGGACTTCAATAGCATACCATCGTTGGTTCACTCGAAAGTTACTAAACCCTGGGAACGATATGTAGACTTCCTTAGTACTTTATGTTACTTTACCTAACCCCTCGGACTTTGGGCATTGCGCCTTTCATTGTGAGAACCCCAGGTGCGGAGGCATCGGGTAATCAGCCGACCTGGTTGAAGTGCAGGCGGAGTACGACCTAGTACGACCAGCCAATTGAAACTTTGATTCGGGAGGTTTGAGGGCCAATTACAGATTGTTTTTAGGTCAGACGTCCGTCGGACTCCGCCATCAGCGGCTATCTGGAAGCATCCATCAAACACGCGATGCCACAGCGCGCGAGGGGCCGATCGGTCAGTCACCTTATGGCTTGCTTGATTCGCCAAACCCGCTTCGAATTTCTTGGTGGCAGGAAATGGAACGCGTAACAAAGGAGGAAGCGGCAGAGAACCCAGGCGTCAGTTCAACTCCAGGACGCAGTCGTCGCTTAGTGAGCGAGCTCGATGCCGTCGAACCACGCAATCAGTCTATGGATCCGCTCGGACGTTGTTTGACCGCCTGCGATCGTCGCAGCAAATTCGCAGCATGCTCGTTAACGAAATGCGCATTACGCCGCGGCTTGACAATCTGGTCCGACGGGCGCTGTGTGACATACACAGAGTATCATTGCTATAAAGCCTCTTCGAAATGCTCGATGAATTGTAAGCATTTCTCTTCACAATGCGTTCAAATCTGCTTCTAGTTGCTCTACTCTCTCAACTGCACTCGAGCTGGGGTCAGACTTTCTCACTACCTACCGTGAACCTTGGATATGCAAGCTACCAAGGCTTGGTGAACCCTGAAACCCAAAACACAGAGTTTCTGGGAATACGATATGCTGCTGCGCCCACTGGTGAGTGTACCTCTACACAGTTCGTCGAAAGGTCACACAGTCACTCATCGCTGGCTAAAAGGAAACCTTCGTTGGCGAAAGCCTCAGCCTCCGGGCCATCAAGTAGGGCTTCAGCTTGCTAATGCACAACCAAACATATGCCCCCAAGCTCCTCCTGGTACCTCATCAAGCAACCCTTACGCAGGACTAAGCTCCACGCAGACCAGCGATGGTGCAACCCCCGAGCAAACTGCACTAGAGACTCGCCAACTGCCTGTAGATCCCTCTGGGACGGAGGACTGCCTCTTCCTGAAGTAAGACTACCCCGTTGCTTGTTCAGAAGCTATCTTTGACCTCACTTGTGCAGTGTGTATGCCCCAGGTTCAACTCTGAATGAAACGTCAAATCTTCCGGTCATCGTCTGGATCCATGGGTGAGTCCTGTCCCATGTAGTTCGCCTACTATATCTCATGTTAGTTTGATAGTGGCGGATATATCCTAGGAAGTGCATCCGGGCTGGCACCTGGACTCGGAGGTCCATATGACGGCAACGACCTCATCCGCCGCTCGGGTGGAAACGTTATCGTTGTCGTCATCCAATACCGCCTTGGTCTTTTCGGATTCTTGGCTGGAGCCCAGGTCAAGAAAAACGGCGTTCTAAACGCAGGGCTATGTGAGTCCATTCTGATTATGCTGTCAAGCGATCTAAAATTGTATCGATAACCTTACAGTGGACCAGCAATTTGCACTCAAATGGGTTCAGCGCCATGTCAGTAATAGCTGACCCTTTTGTTTTCTCATTTACTTATCCCTATATTCTACCCAAACTCAAAGATCACCAAGTTCGGCGGTGACCCTTCGAAAGTTACGATCTGGGGAGAGTCTGCTGGTGAGTGCGCTCGCTGGAGAAACAAGACATTAAACGATTAATCATACTTCCTTCGGTATAGGCGCCGGATCAGTACTACAGCAGCTGATCGCTAACGGAGGGAGCACCAGTCCCCCTCTCTTCCGAAGTGCTATCCTGAGCTCCACATTTTTGCCCCCTCAATTTCCTTTCAACCATCCGACCCCCGAGGCACGTCATTCCCAACGGTCAAGCCGTACCAAGGCTAGTTCTGACTGACAGCCTGCTCTACATAGATCATATACTCTCGCGCGCTGGAGTTGACTGGGTATGTTCACACACTTGAGCTATGAAAGCATTCTAACAGCTTGAAAACGCGAAGATGCGCAGATGGCGATTGTGAAACGCAGCTTTCATGCCTCCGAAGTGTCGATATGGATGTTTTGCAAGCTGCGAATGTCCAGCTCAATAACGACGCGTTCTCTGGGACTTTTGCATTTGTTCCCGTTATCGATGGCAGTTTTATCCGAGAAGACCCTACCCAGTCATTATCTAATGGTCGCGTTAACACAGTAAGCTTTTCTGAGAGATATATGGGTAGCCACTCATCCAGACACTGCAGAGGCATATTTTGGCGGTTTCCAACGGGGCCGAAGGACCCTTGTTCGTCAACCCCGCCGTCACCCCAGAATCAACGCCGCTGGGAGACTACCTTCTGAAGCTATTCCCTAGGCTGAGAGCGCAAGACGTCACAGAAATCTCGAACCATTACAACTGGCTCAATACCAACATTGAAAGGTTTACGGAAATAATGGCTGAAGGTGAGGTCTCACAGTGGCACGCACCGGTGTAATAGCTAATGGGGACCGTAATCGCCCAGCCATTTTCGTATGCCCCACCTACCTCGTTCTTCAATCCGCGAACGACAACGCGTACAAAGTCAGTACCCCTTCGGAGGTAACAAATCGTACGGACAATGTTGACGTTGACTACACAGGCCTTGTTTGCTGTCCCTCCTGCCTTGCACGCTGACGATATTGGTTATTACTTCCCAACGTGAGTAAGCAATAGCTTATACCCTAATTTAGGCTAATTCCGAGCTTTAGTGTGGTCCCCCCCGGATTCAACAACCCCGAATTCATCCAAGCTTTCGCTCAGAGCTTTGTTGACTTTACTCTTTCGCAAGATCCAAACATCAAGCAAGACCCAACAAGCATTCTGCCACAATGGCCTCGTTGGACGGAGTCTTCGCCTGCTGAGATGCTGTTCAACAGATCAGGAGATCTTCCCGACATCAATACGTTCTCCACAGCGCCCAGCCTAACTGAACGATGCCAGTAAGTCCATTGCCTCCTCTTTGTCACTCCAGAGCGCTCAGCTGTGAATGAATACGACAGGTTTTGGCAGAGCATTTCCGAATTCACCTTCCAATAATTGCTATTATAAGCTTATCTCGGCGAATATAATATACAGCCTCATTCCACACCCGTATCCACCCCCTGTCTAACAAAGAGCTTGAGCGCTTAAACTGCCGGTTGCTGCGGCCCGCGTTCTAAATCGAGTTTTTGCGCACAAAGTGATGATGTACAATGCATTCTCTGCCATCAAGTATCTAGCAATGTAACGTGTGCGTAAATAACTATCCAGAGGTAACGAACGGACCTGCATCCCAGAATACCTGAGCTTCCATCCCCCAAGATATTTCTACAGGGTCCTCTCCGGCAACGGCAATCCACTAAGCGTAGTAACCCTGGTTCGGTGCGTCTTAAACCAAGGTGATTGCTGATATTCGAATTTTGAAGGGTGTCGCTGAAGCTTGAGATGATGATACCTTAAGACGATTCTTCATTCGTCGTATCGAGGTCGTTTCCGAGGTCCAGAATCGTCACCACCAGAGGCCGCGTACCCAACATTTCCCACTCGTCCTCTTCCAGCTGCCGATGGGGTTCGAATTGAATTTTTTGATGGTTGTTATTACACGTTGGTGTGAATACAAGTTTGTTGTCGTTGTTACATCAATTGAAGAGACCGAGAGCGATATCGTGAAGTGATGACGATGCGAGACATGCGAAAGGAATAGACGGGATAGTAAGCACAACATGTTAGGAAAAATACAACAATTGAAAATGGATGAAAGAGTATAACGCCTTCCGCCGCTGCGTAAAACAACATGGTTGAAGGTCGTACAATGAACAAGCAAGAGTGTTTATACAATATTGAAAGCCGTCTGATGAAATCGAAAAATGAATTAAAAGTTCGTACCCATTCCGCCCATCATCGCTCCTCCTCGGCCTCCCATCATTCCGCCTCGAGGCACCATTCCACCGCGTCCAGGAGCAAAGCCTCCTCGAGCGCCAGCAAAGTTGCCTCCAGCACCCATACCCATTCCGCTCATGCTTGCCATGTTTGCCATCGCAGCAGCCATGTTCATATTACCCATTCCCATACCCATCGGCAGCCCCATGCCCATGTTGCCCATGCCCATGGCACCCATCATCGCAGGGATAACGGGAGGCGTGGTCACACCTGCACCACCCACCAAACCTCCACGGTTGGGGTTCAGACCGCCCGTGTGACCACCGCGATGGCCACCGCGGGTAGTTTGTTGGCCCGGTACACGAGTGTCCCTTGGAGGAGGGTCTGGCAATGACGTTAGCAGTTGCACTAGCATGGATGGAAGTAATGTACCTTTCGGTAGCGTTCGGAAGGGGTTGCCTTGTGAGGCACTTACGAGGGTAGCCGTTGCTCTACGATTTTGAAATTCACTGACCAATATTAGGTGTATGAGCTTGGAATACCGCAAATGAGACCTACTTGTTATCAAACCATTGCTTCAAATTTTGAGCAGCCTGTGCGCTATGACACTCGATATATGCGATTCTATGGGTAAAACGAATTAGGCCTGACAGTCACTGGAGATTTGCAACCCAAAACTGACCCCTTGCTTTTCCCGTTTACTTTATGTTCCGAGAAGGTGATATCTCGGTGATCAACCTGTACACCAACGCTTGCCGCAACCTTGCGCAAATCTTCATCTGTCGTCCACTAATGATGAATTAAGGCAAGCAAGTAAATCAAGAACGTGGGGTACACAGATAGGCGTGAGCAGGAACAGGAAGACATGCGTTTCAGAACAACATTCGTAGCAGGCTGGACAAAAGGTACGGACCCATTGCAAATCTCCGAGATATAGCGAGTCATGACCTGCCCCGCCTCCTTCTACTTCCATGGCGCCTTGTTGAAGTTGCTGCTGTCCGCTATAACTACCGTTGGTCACGCTTGTATGAGTGGGCTTGCTCGAACCCCGGTTTCCTGGGGCTTGGTGGCGGTCGTGATCATCGTCTTCTCTAGGCCTCTTGTCTCCCGTTGATGGCTCTACGTTTGAAATAACAGTGCTGACGTGCTGTGTATGGACTCCCGACCCAGACTAGTGCATATATGCGTCAGAAGCCCGCTCGCTAATCGCAGCAAAAATCTCACCTCATCAAGGTGTCCTCCTTCACCGTAGAAATCGTAGTCATCTTTGGCGTTCATTTCGCTGTGATTTGGTCGGCGGAATTGATGGCTTGGTCCGGTCCGTATATGTGGAGTAGGCAGAGAGCGAGAGAGAGGGCTGCAAACTCAAATCTGGATTCTTTTGTAAGACTGACGAGAAGACGACAGAACAAACGGGCGTGGCGTTTGTCCGCGCAACCTTATGGTTCCGTCAAAAGGGGATGGCGGCGGTGAACACGGTTTGAACGAGCAGAAGACCAATGTTTGGGTATATCAACGACACAATTGACGACGATATTAATGACAGGCCAAGTGAGAACAACAGATACAAGCGTCTTTAGGTCTACTCTCGTTTTAGGCAACAAGAGTGGAAACGCGCGAGGGATGCGATGGATTCTGTCTTCGAGAACCTTTTCAATAAATTGTGGATATTCCATAGGCGAAGACAAAACTCTTACAGACGATATTACTGAGACTACAGAGGCGTTACGGGTGTAAAATATGGGAGGATTCTGCCTGAATGTCGGGAAGAGCGTGAAGACGACAGAGAGAAGGGCGAGCGGGAGGTGATGATGGTCAAGAACAAGAAGCGACCACGACAAATTTTGCTGTTCAATTATTCGTTTGTCTCTATTTGGTTCGTCTGAATTCCAAACCCCAACCCAGCTTCAATTCGTCCAGTTAGATTATCCAGGTACATATTGGTGGTCATAATTGTAATCTACGTGACGCTTTCCTTTCGATATGACTCGTGTAAAATTGTCTTGACGATGTTCTCCTGCTGGACGAGCCAAGCCCCGAAAGCCGGCGATCGGAGCCACCTGTCCATAGCAGAAACGCGGCGTGAGTGAGGCCTGAGGCGCGCTCCCTTCCAATACTCAGTACACACCTTTCATAAAATTCTGTCCGCTTGCTAGAGGACTTGAAAGGTAGCGTACTTCCATGTGTCTTGAGGGCCGCCATAAAATTAGCGGTACTGAAAGGCTTCAACCGAAGGGTGTCTGTCGACATTCGCCCACGGGCACGTTTCACTTCGTCAGGTGTGGGTATCAAACTATTGAGGTATCGTGCTAGCGGTGTGATGATTTGAGTAGTTCTTGAGCAAAAGTGTCGGCGGAGAGCAAGAGATGCAGCGAGACCTGGGTCAAATTTAGCTGCTGTCATTCAACGGGACGAAGGTGTGTGCTAACGATCGCCGTCATTCCCTCGACACGCAAGTTCCAGCTGTTTGAGGATGGCCCTATCCTTGGAGATGTAGCGTTTGTGTGTCTTAGTTTTCCATCCAGGTGAGGGACCCGTGGTAGCACCAAGTGCAGGGCTTGCGTTCCCTGTAGGCGTTCTGCATTTCCATGAATCAGGGATGGGTACCATGACTTTCGAAGCGCAGGCTTACGGCACAGTTCTTCCTAGACTGAGTACATGCGGCCAATGCGCGCAAGACTTCTCGAAGAAAGGATTCGTCACTCCCAAAAGTAGACCAGGTTTCGGAGGAAGCTTGTTGACGAGGAATGCGTGGTCTCCGTCTTGCATTGTGAAATAAGGACGTAGATCGCCAGCCACAGGGATCTAGCCGAAAGGTCATCTTCTGATAGGGATGTTGTAAGGTTACCATAATCACGCACTGGACGTAGCAAATCCCTCAGCCACCAGATCGCTTGACTGGTCTGAGCAGGTGAAGAGCCGAAAACGAGGATTGGTTCACAAAGCACAAGACACTCCCAAATGGACCATAGATTAGGCAAACATGCTTCAAATAGCAAGATTGGAGGTGGTTGGAAGGGTGCCGCACTAGCCAATATCTTGAACTCTAAGTCAGGAAGCACATCGAATTTGAGTCAAACAGCACGCACATGCAAACGGGGATCGTATTTTTCATTGAACGAGGAGGTCGCAGCTAATTGCTGAGTGTCGATGGAGTGGGGGATCTCGACATGGATGGCAGAGCCTAAGAATCCAAGCTCGAGGGTTGTCCCAGGGGTTGGATCCGACCTTCTTTGCGGGACTAACGTTAGCGCAGGCCCTAGGTTATGACCTCAATGAAATGCCATACCAGCCAGCAATCGTATGACATGCTGATTCTAGCATAGGAAGTCCGTGACATTGAAACATTGGTCCAAGGATTGAGGCAATAGATGAGAAGAGTGCCGGGTATTGGTGCTGAGTCAATATTACGACCGAAACCTGCAAGCAAGATCAGAGAACGCTCAAGGACTATGTTAGTAGATGCACTTGTTGATACCCTCGTTTAGACGTGGCGTCCCTCCTCTGTGTGAAATGCGCAAATCCGTATATGTAACCGTCTGATGTTTCAGGCCGTCTCTCCACTGGTGTCTGACTTCCTGGAGTCAACATATCCCGAAAGCGGAATGAATGCCCTTGAGATCCTTGGTCAAACTGAAGAGAGTCTGGAAACGCAGAAAAGGCACTGGACGAGGCATTGACTTGAGCATGGGATGTTCAAATGCCGTATACGGGAAAGACTAACATGTTCTCTTCCTCGTCTGGTAAGGTCTCCAGAGGAGGATATATCCCGCTTATTATGGGACCTTCGTCAATATCAAACTCCACTATAGCGCTTCGTTATAGGTTTAGTACGTGTGGGAGCAGTGAACGAATACACACCAACAGCAATCCCCAAAATCCACCTCCCAAGTTTCTTCGCCACATCAGGTTCAAACAAGAGGTCACTGACAGGCGCAGGCTTCCTCACCCTCCTCCTCTCATCTACACTCCTCCTTGGCAATATATGGGTTCTCGATATCTGCAACGACGGCCTCGGCCTTCCGGGGGGTAGCGAAGTCGTCGAGGACGAGCTCACTGCTACAGATCCCAAATTCCTGCTCGTCGACAAACTCGTGTTCAACGACGACGTCGACCCCCGAAAGTTACGAGGCAACATGTTTAACGAATCCGTGAACCTCGGCGCCATTCCGATCTGCGCACCATCGTGCATCCCATTATGAGGTGTGCTGCTGGCAAGCGACGTCGAGCTTGCCTGAGAACCGGCGGAATGCAAGTACGGACTGCTTGTCCCGATGTCTTCCTCTTCGTGTTCGTCCTTCAGGTGGAACTCTGCTAAACTACGGCGCATAGTGTGTGAGTCGAGCAGGTAGAGTAAGAGTGCTGTCTTCTCCCTCCTTACATAGGGTATTGTCGGGAGGTTGGCGGTCGTTACGGTTGGGGCCTTTGCCTGAGGCCTGAAGAATCACCGCCGTGGCTGGATGATGCTCACAGGGAGCGATCAATGCCTCCTGATCGTCAGATATGTCGCCAAGCCCATACAGTTTACATTTATTTTCTTTCGATTTTCAAGTTCACCCCCGACGCAGCAATGGCACAAATTCAACCGTGTCTCGGCCTCGAATGGCATACTTTGGCACTTGTAGTGGACAACGGCTATAAATGACCGTCTCGTACTGTGTTTCAAAATATGGTCATGCGCGACCGCAATTCTGGGTCGGGCCCTGGCCTTGACGAAACCTCGAACAAAGATTGGCCAAGAACTGCCAAGCTCCGGACGTTCTTCTGTTCTCTCATTAGCGCTCGGTATGATGCTTTGGAAACGCAGAGCGCATAACTTGCCTCGTGGCCAACAATCAAATTCAGTGCGACTCGCTTTGACGGCACCTCTAGGCTCTACGGTCAGTGGAAACACTCGACACCCGCGGCATACTGGGCTGGATTAAGTTACCAGTCACTTCAATGCGCAAGCGCGCACACTAACCAAATGCCGAGTGGCCACCGGTAGGTTTCACCTCGCGACAAGGCCTAAGCGCGAGCCACAAGTATGCGCTCTGTCCGACTCCTCTGATTGCAGCTTGCTTATACCTCCACATCTATATAAAGTGACAGGCATGGCGGTTCTTTCTTTATTTCATCGACACGTTCCCTCCTTTGTGATAGGTTTAATATGCCACCGAGACTCGATAAATCCCCGGCTAAAAAGCCTAGGCCCATAGGAATGATGATTTACTCTTCAACCTCAATGCCTCTTGCATATGGGAGTGGCGAACTCTCTGGTCTGCCCAGTGCTACGGTAAGAATATCTATCTTCAGTCCATTCGACAGGTCACTAATTGAATTCTCTTCAGTTCAGGCGAAGTAGTTCGTCCTCGTCTGTAAGCAGCAGTCCCTTGCCGCTTACCCCAATCTCGCCTTATTTTCTACAGGAGATTAACAACATAGCCTCTATTTCGTTCCCCGCACTACCTTTGCAGCCCTCGTCTCCTGAGCCGGCTGTCAAACCCAAATCTGTTCATAGGCTTATCAGAGCTTTTTCAAAGTAAGCGCCACTTTCACGCGTTATGCGACAGCACGCTAATCGAGACCTTTAGCAAAAGTCCAAAGCCCAATGACCATGACATTAACAAGAACGAGCTGCCTCATCTTCCGCCGCCCAAGACTTCGCCTTTCAATCGGGCCTTTTCTTTCAAAAAAGCCGTCAACCGCTCTCGCTCAATTTCAAACGTGAACGAGTGGGTCTCCGCTCCATTGACGAACACGGCCTTGGGAAAGGGGTCCAATGTACTCAGAGAACTAGAGCCGTTGACTCCACTCACGCACGAAGAGCAGCGGAATACCAGGAAACATGCATTCTACTTTATCCCAGAGATGATGGATTGGGATATTCATTCAGATAGTGGCGGATATGACCTAGAAGGATCCTATCCAGAGAGTGCAAGCTCTAGTATCTCTGAGTTCCATATCCCTGAGCTGATGTATTGGAAGGATATCGAGAAGAATCCTCCGAGTGAAGGAGCCCCAGGATCTCGTATGCGCAATCATCTGTTCGACGAGAACCTAGAACGTCGGCGATTTTAAAGACAAGGCAGCACACTGACTATGTACTATGCTTTCTTCTGTATTCTTTTTACTGCTTAGTACTGTGTACTAAAACACAGGCCTAGAGCCTGCTGTACTTTTAGTTTATTCTCCCCTTTGACTATATGCTGTTTTGTGATATATATATGCTTACGCTTTATGCCACATGCCAATATCAATCTGTCTGATCAAATTTGCCTATTACCACGACGAGCAGGCAGAAGCAGCATCGGCGCACCGCTCCTTGAGCTGTCAGTGTGTGGCGCAGCGAGTCCGAAGACCCGAATCGGGACTTGCCGACAACGCGCACGGACCAGCGGAGCCATATTCGTCGTCGGCACCGAGGAAAATCCTTGTCTTTTGGCTGTGTTTCTATGTGATACTCTTTTCTATTATCCAAAGGCGTCGCAACAGACAGCTCTCTGGTCCCAGAGCCACTCTTTACTACAAACAATAAGGACCAAAAAGCGAAACAACGACTGCGAAGCTCAAACAACCTCCTTGCGTGCGACTAGTAATACCGAGTCATCGAGGCAGACATCATGCTCGCTTAGGTGGCCACCCGCCTCGCTAGACACAGCATACGCATGGACCACCCGTGTACTTAACGGATTCGTGTTACACAGGTTGCCACACTTTCTTTCTTCCTCTTTGTTGTCCTATCACCATACTCGTCATGCGCCCGGATCGACTTTCAAGTTGGAACCGTACTCGCGTTGAAGCTGTTTTGTCTAGCCAGAATCCATTGCGCAACTATCGTACTGGCCACATGGATCCCGCAGAGTGCGAAGACTGGTGCCAAGGCGGGACTGTGGTAGAGACTCAAATTCGCGGTGAAGAGTGGACCACCAAATTACCTGGTTCGAGTTCGCTACCAAGTGTGCTTCTAAACGACACCAAATCGTCATCTGACGACGTTGTCGGTAACTTTCTTTTCTTCTTAAGTTCTCGTGCGCTAACCATCGATCGCCTCAGGTCCATACTCGTCGAATCGACATGGCAACGAAGGAATACTCAGCTGGCAACGAATTCGAAGAGCCACAGAACGCGATCTCTCTACCACAACTTGGGAAAATGACCATTGACCACTTGGTCAACTTTGACGATCTTCTTAACAACCCCTGGGACTCTGAGCCTGGTTCGTCGCGAGCCAACACACCTGAGCCTGAAGAAACCTCGACCCTCGACTCATCGTCATGCGAGTCTGACTGTGCTGCTCCATCGGACTACCGAGAAGCACTTAGGTTCCACGCAGGAAACATATCCGCAAGACCCGTTGACGGAGATGTCCCTTCTTGGGCGGACTATGGTGCACAGGAACTCGCGTTACTCTGCGAGGACTTCGTGGATCGCATCGCAGAGGAACGGGAGCGGTGTTGGAATGGATACATGCCTCGTATGCCCTCGCCTCTTAACCCTAGACGAACAGCAGCGCCACCGTTTTCGTGGTACTACTTGGAACGGCCATACAAGTTTGCGCATAATTGGTCGATGAAGCGGAACATCAATACAATCCCTGTTCGCTCCAGAAGGTAAGTGCTCTAGCCACCCTTCGTTCTCAATTCTGAGTTCGTCCACAGTGCTTGCGAGATTAGCCGGCGATACCTTCCCTGGTCCTCGTCTACGAAGCATTGTCGAGAATGCCAGCGAGATACAACTGTTAAGCTGCTTTTGAGTGCCCGCGCTGCGTCCTGGAAATCGCCTTCTCGAACGACCCGCCGGCCACCCGATATTTGCAGCCTAGCCACATCTGACGAGGATGGGTCCGATTGCTCTCCTGCTTCATCCTCATCCTCTTCTCCATCCGACGCAAGTCCACTATACAACTTGAGCTTTGTCGATGATGGCATGGACTTCGATGAGCCGTTGTTCTTGCCCAAACTCCGGGTCATCCAACCAGAGGAATTTGAGGACTATTCAGAATCGGATGATTCGGATGACGCGCCCATGGACGAGGAAAATATTGCTCCGTTGTCTCCATCACTATCATCATCGTCTGGCACGACCCCAGCAAGCACTTCAAACGTCGACTCTGGAGAGACGCTGATCGAAACCCATTTACAGCGGGGCTTGCTGACTTCTGAAAATCTCATGCGGGACGAATTCCAGTTTGACTATTACCAGCAAACGGGCGGGTATGGCTACTCGTATGGGCTGGCTTCGCCGAGGGCGCCTCGATTGCGAGATCTGGACGAGTTTAGCGAGGATTCCGATGAGACTCTGATGGAGTACCAGTATGATACTGACGATTCCATGGACGTCGACCATGGCCCCTTGGTCTGTGGCGGTCCAAATGAGGACACTGACAAGATGGAAGACATGGAAGGATAATCTTTCACAACTGCTCCAGTGTCCTGGATACATTGGATGGGCATTCTGCATACGACATTCATGACATACAATCCAACTAATTAGATTCTTACATACCATTTTACAATACACGGAAACCTATACTATTGACATGAAAAGGCCGCCACGATGGCATTAATTCATGTTCATCTCATTGGTGCGTAAACGGTGCAACGCTTGCCCAAAATCTGACGAAAGCCGGTAAGTTCGAATTTGAGTAAAAGATGTTGATCAAAGGACATACGCGCATCGTTCGGTTATTGCTGCATCGCTTACAACAGTACGAATGTCAGGAACATCTCCCGTCCGATTGAAGAGCATCTCAGTTGTAGAATCCTTGGTCCACTTTGGCCACTTTGGCAGGATGCTGGTCACATTGGACTTCACATTAGGGTCCAGGTTGATCGCAAAATCCATAAAGCTCTGCGCGAAGGCCTGAATAAATTCTGGATTCGGAAATCGAGGGCCGATCGGCGCAGGTGGGTCAGTGACGACGCCGAACAGGTAGCCCAACATTTGTGGGACTGCCCCCAGCGATGGGAAGTAGTAGGGGACGTCGTCGATGTGGAGGCTGGGATGGATAGCAAAAACAGCCTGGAGCTAATTCAGTCGCCAAACGTAGTTATATAGCGAGCCGTGTACCTTATATCCCCCGCCAACGGCTGACTGTAGAGTGTATGCAGGACATACAAAAATGGCTAGTACATGTTTAAGCAATCAAGCGATGTCTTATCAACGAACTGTTCTCACCGTCACCAAGGATTGCAGAGAAGCGTTCAGTATTTGACGCAAATGACTTGTAATATGCGGTCACAGCTTTGCCATCTTCCGGCCCCAAGCCAGGAAACAGACCACTGAGGTAATCCTCCAGCGGTGTCGACTCGGGCGTAACTTTTGCGTCTACGAACAGTCTGCCTTCGTCTGTATTTGTAACTACCAGAATATGCTTCTGGGGAGGAATGAGAACCTCATGCAAGGTTTAAATGGAAATGACACGACTTACCGTATTGACCTTCCCTCTCGACAGTAAGCGTGAAGGACTGTCCTTTATGAAGGTTCCATCGACGACGGGAACAAAGGCAAATGTGCCAGAAAACGCTTCATTGTTCACCTGAAGATTCGCCGCTTGTAAAACAGTCGGATCAGCTGCTCGTAGACACTCTGTGGGGTCACTGCTTTCTGAGCACCTAGACATGGTTCATCAATTAGCATTTCGCCTTGCCTTACTCAGTAACACCGTCCTTACCCGGTTAGGGCTAGAACATTTGAGAACATGGACTGGAATTGTAGTTCAGTCACCCACACGAGCGTTTCAGATCCCGCTGTACTTACTTCAGGGATGTCATGATCGAAAGGGTACTGCGGTGGCAGGTACGGTGAGCTCAATATTGCGCCGCGGAATAACGGAGGTTCTGTGTTGCCTTCGTGGGCAATCAGATGCTGCAATACTGAGCCAGCACCTAGTCGAGATATCCTTTAGCAGTCATTTAAATGTGAGTCAATGATGCCCACCCGCAGACTCTCCCCAGATTGTGACTTTTGATGGATCACCCCCAAATTTACTAATCTGCAATGGTTATTGTTATTCAATAACGACTCTGGAAGGATATGCTGTATGATACGGACGTGATCCTGGACCCAGTTCAAGGCAAACTCCTGGTCGACTGAAACATGTCGGTCATAGACCATACACCACTAGAAGAGAGATACTCACTCAAACCAGGATTTAGAACCCCGTCTTGTTTGAGTTTCTTTCCAGCCAGAAAGCCAAAAAGGCCCAGACGGTACTGGATTACCACAACGACCACATTTCCGCTGGATTGTCGAATCAGGTCGTTACCGTCAAATGTTCCTGCTGCCCCAGACGCTGAACCTAGGATGTAACCTCCGCTAAAAAGGTTGTCAGTACTGCTGTTCTTTGCAGGTAAATGAGAAGTACTGACCCATGAATCCAGACCACGACCGGTCGCTTTTGGCCTGAGGTTGTTGTCCAGTTTCCTCCAGGAGAATACACACTAAATGATATCGATGGCTAATCAGGCAATTGTCGTAAACGCAGGCGATGTGTATACCATACTTGAGAAACAAGCAATCCTCTGTCATTGAATTCTCGGGCGGTCCAGGCTCGAGAGGTTGGGGTGAATCCGAAACATTGGCGACGTTTACAGCAACGGTGTCCAGGTCCAAAAGTTGGAACTTGAATGGGGGAGGTGGGGACGTGCCAGGGAACGCTTGAAAACATTGCTTTGGTTGAATGTTAGCGAGCTGGACCTCCTCCACGTATTGAGGAACCTGAGGTTGGCGCCAGCGAAGGTTGCCTACATACTCGGGTCAGTCCTACGAGTCCTTTGTGCCGATGCCGAACTCACCAAGTGGAGGGGCAGCATAGCGAATCCCCAAGAATTCCGTGTTCCCGGTAGCGAGATTCACAAGTCCTTGGTACTTGGTGTATCCCACGTCCACTAGTATGTGCGGGGAATCTTCACACTGACCTTGCTGTATGATGGCAAGAAAGATGGCACTGGTAGCAAGATAGAAAGGAAGCATATTGGTCCTAGGCCTGAAGGTTGAAACTCAATGAATTGGTTCCACTCCAGCAGTTGTACTCCCCAGTTGGGGCGCTACCAGCTGCCGATCAGCGTGTATGGGAAGCCGTGTGCGATGACTCGGAGTCGTAATGTCCTCGTTACAGTCATCCTCTTTCATGCTGACCGGCATTTGTCACCGATCTACCATTTACAGTGTTCACTTTCCCATACTGAGCCCAACAGTTCTGCTGATCGGACGGAACGGATGTACAACTACAAATTCAAAGATGTCAGCTCAGCACCCAGTGGTTCTGTGATTCGTGTGAGATTCGAAAACATGTCAACTTACCGATATCAGTGGCATTTGATTTTACGCGTCGTTCAAGTTCGAACATGTCCGTGCTGATAAGTATGGTATGTGCAGCACTTTCTCCTGTTGTGTCGGAAAGACTCCCTCAGGGTCGCGTTGTCCACAAATGCGTCGTGTACTTTTCACACTTAATTGTGTCCTTGCAACTGAGTATCTGCGAGTAAACGGTGAAGCTCGAGTCTGGCCAGACAACCTGTTGGTTGCGGGCCTGAGGTTAACGCGAGAGTCGGAAAGAAGGTTCATCAGTACTCGTGATTCTGTGATTCAATTAACCAGGCCCGGTACCTTGGGGCTTATCTTATCGTAAGTCACCGATACTCTTTCAAAGCCTCTCTTCAGCTTCTCTTCCTACCAGTTGGTCGCTGAGGTGAAGAACACTTGAAAATGCGTATATTGCCCAGAGAAGAAGCAAAGCTCGTCCTGCACCAGGTGAGTCAGAGATCGGAGAAAGTGCTCAGCTGGTCCGTGCGCGAGATTGATCACCGGAATAGGCGGGATTTCTTGCTCAACAACGGCTCGCTCGAGGTTTACGCCTGAACCAAACAGAATCAGTTGCTCTCATCGCTTCACAACTTCAAGAACGGATCCGCGATGGGAAACATACTGTTGCGGAGTTGATGCAATATGGCAAGACGTTGTTAGGACGAAGGCATGTCTTCCCAAGTGTCCCTGCCCTGCTACACGACATCCAAGTGGAAGGGACGTTCCCGGATGGGTGAGTCTACTTCCTGAGAAACTTGTATGTCTCTTGATAGCTAATTTGGAAACAGTGTTTTTCTGGTCACCATCCATGATCCCATTTGTACGGAGAATGGAGATTTGGGTGCAGCGTTGTACGGATCCTTCTTCCCTACCCCTTCGAACGATGCTTTCCCAGTCTTGGACGAGTCGGAATATGCTCCCGATAAGCTCCCAGGCGCTATCATCACGAAGAAGGAGAGAATTGTTCTGAATGCAGGAAGGAATAGGGTCAGGTTAAGGGTTACGAATAATGGGGACCGACCCATCCAGGTACGCAACTCTTAGGTTTAGGTGGTTAGAGGTGGTTAGCGTTGTGGTCTAACAATATCGAAGATTGGATCGCACTATCACTTCATCGAAACTAATGGGGCATTATCCTTCGACCGTGGCCTGGCCTACGGAAAGAGGCTGGACATTGCAGCTGGCACTGCCATACGTTTTGAACCTGGAGACGTCAAAACTGTGACACTCGTCGATATTGCTGGAAATCGTCGCATCACTGGTGGAAACAACCTTGCTACGGGCGTTGTAGATCCCTCTCGGCTCAATGAAATTCTCGAAAATTTGACACAGAAGGGTTTCGCACATCTTTTGGAACCCGGGGCTCAAGAAGTGACAGAGGACGCTGACATGAGCCGCGAAGATTATATTTCGATGTTCGGTCCGACTGTCGGTGACAGGGTTCGTCTCGGAGATACTGCTCTTTGGGTTGAGGTTGAACGAGATGCTGTAAGCTTTTGCTACTTAAAGATTGCGGCGTATCGCTCATCCTCAGGATAGACCGTTTACGGTGACGAAGTCAAGTTTGGTGGAGGTAAGAACTATCTTATCAAGCTAGCTGAGGATCGAGTTGACGGCTTACAGGCAAAAGTATACGGGAAGGCATGGGCCAGGCCACTGGGCTATCATCCAATGCTACCCTGGATCTCGTCATAACCAATGCCTTGATTGTCGACTGGTCTGGCATTTACAAAGTAATGACAGTTTTGATCTATATCCCCACTTTGAGCTGAATTCCTCGATCATTTAGGCGGACATCGGTATCAAGGATGGCGTAATTGTCGGGATAGGCAAAGCCGGAAATCCAGATGTAATGGCAAACGTCGATCCCAATCTCATAATTGGGTCATCGACGGAGGTCATTGCTGGGGAGAAACTGATCGTGACCGCAGGGGCTCTTGATGCTCATATTCATTACATTTGCCCACAACAGGTTGAGGAAGCTCTTGCCTCCGGAACTACAACAATGGTTGGAGGCGGTACGGGTCCCAGCGCAGGAACCAATGCAACGACGTGTACTTCAAGTCCGTTCTATATGCGCCACATGCTTGCTGCGACAGACGGATTGCCTATGAACTTTGCGTTTACCGGAAAAGGCAACGATGCAGGTCAGCCGGCCCTGGAAGAAATAATTCGAGCTGGTGCGGCTGGTTTGAAGCTTCACGAAGATTGGGGTTCAACGCCTGCTGTGATATCCAACGCACTGGATGTTGCTGACAAGTATGATGTACAGGTAAAGTGCTTTCTTGCCTGGAAGCTTTGCTTCCGTTGCTGAATGGGCAAATTTAGGTTAACATCCACACTGACACCCTCAATGAAAGTGGTTTCGTTGAAAGTAAATTTGGCATGTTCATTTGTCGGGGAACCCAATGCTGATCTGGTAAAAGGTACTATTGCGGCGTTTGGGGGACGAACCATCCATACTTACCATACGGAAGGTGCTGGTAAGTAACAATGCGGCATTCTGTCTGAAAACAGTGACTAAAGCCGATCTAGGTGGCGGCCATGCCCCCGACATCATCGTCGTCTGCGGACTGGGTAATGTCTTGCCGTCATCGACAAATCCGACTCGACCATACACCAATAATACCCTCGACGAACACCTTGATGTACGTCTCAGATCCAGCTGTTGTCTAGCGTATTTCTGACATGAGCGGACAATTCCAGATGCTTATGGTGTGCCATCATCTCGACAAATCCATTCCGGAAGATCTGGCATTTGCTGAATCTCGTATCCGTGCCGAGACTGTGGCTGCCGAAGATGTGCTACACGATATTGGAGCTATTTCCATGATAAGCTCGGATTCTCAAGCTATGGGTCGCGTAGGGGAGGTGATCAGCAGGACGTGGAGAACCGCCAGCAAGCTTAAGGAATTCCGAGGACCCTTGACTTCGCTTGGGGATACGGATGAGAAGGACAATGCGCGGGTTAAGCGATACATTGCAAAATATACCATCAACCCGTACGTTTGTTCTTGTTTCGAAATTTCCAGGGTCTCCATTCAACAAGCTCTTCGCAGGGCCATCACGCATGGCATCAGTCATCTCGTTGGACAACTCGCTGTTGGAACACTAGCGGATCTTGTTCTCTGGAAACCAGAAAATTTCGGTTCCAAACCTGAAATGGTTTTGAAATCGGGTGTGATTGCTTGGGCTCAAGTGAGTATCTGAATGTTATTTTCTGCAATGGCACTAAATACAGTCTTAAGATGGGAGACGCAAATGCATCCATTCCATCTGTTCAACCTTTCTACGGAAAACCTATGTGGGGATCAAAGCCTGGTTCTGCTGCGATGAACTCGGTTGCGTTTGTTTCTGAACTTTCGATTTCATCTGGAACAATTGCCAGCTATGGGCTTTCAAAACGGGTGGAAGCAGTGCGTGGATGTCGCACTGTCACTAAGAAAGACATGAAATGGAACGACATCACGCCGAAGATGACTGTAGATCCCGAGAACTACGAAGTTAGGGCCGATGGAGAGCTCATGGATATTGCTCCAGCCCAGACCCTCCCCCTTACAAAGGCTTACAATCTGTTCTAAGGATGGGCAGAAAAGAGGAATACGAAAGAGGTGGCCGTACCAGGAAGAAGCGAAGTTCTATGTACCCTTGTATTTTTGGAATATCCTCAAGTTTATATACCCTAGCGGAAAATGACGTCTTGACGAGGCAAGTCGGTGACGGTATGATTTTCAGTTAGACAAAGGCAATAATTGTCCTTCAACATTCATCTCTGCGCGGGTCGGAGAAGAGGTTCCGGTTTAATAAACGGATGTGCATATCGGGATAGACAGGGTCCCACGCCTCTTGACTTGCTCCGAATCCCTTTTCTCTTCTTCACCAACCTCCTCACCATCGCCTCTCTCCTCCGGGAACAACAACAAGCCCGACTCTGGCAATTTGTAGGTCCACAACAAAGGCTACGGTATTTAAATGCGAAGTAGGTCGTCAATTGTGACTTAATTACCGGTTCGTGGTTTGATGAAATTTGTGCTCGGTTACTGAACGGATTTTAGGATACAGACCAGCGTTCTTTGAAGTACCTGGGGCAGGAAAGTTAAATTCGAGGCACTCGCAGTTCCCATAAAGTGTTATGGTGATAAATTGGAGTACGACAGAGCGTCGATAAGAGATACTGTCGAGGGAGATAAGACGAGACTGCGGACGAGTGAGCGGCAATTTCGATGCCCCAAAGTAAGGTCTTTTGTTACGAATTGGTGGCGTTTTCCGCTCTGACATTCACCGGCCTGCAAGCAGCAGGTCGAACACAGATAACAGGAAACATAGATAGCATGGCATGGTTCGCTTTCAACACACCTGCCTGGCTGTCGTGTCTGTTTGTCATTTGTTGAATGACGCATTGGCACCGTGTCGGCATCGCCATTTTGACGGACGTCCTCAACTTGCGTGAGATGTGCACGAGGTTTCGGGACTTTCCTTGCATCTGCTTTACTCAGTTCGACCGATTGACCTCGTGTAATCCGCGGTGATGACGTTGCGTGTAGAGTCAGAACAGGCGGACGGGTCCGTGATGGCGGTGTCTTGATATGGACTGCGCCCTCAGACTTCTGCTTCCGTTTCGCGTAATCCCGCCCCCACGCAAGCCAGCCTCAATACCGCCGAACCGCTTTAATCCTTCGACGGGCCCTTTGTTGCCCCTTCGAAGATGATTTATCAAACAGATCCACCTTCACATTGTCACTGACGAGTCAAAGGGACACATTTCCTTCTGTCCTCGTGTTTTCCGCGAGGAGCTTTCCATTCAGCTTGGGGCCTTTGTCCAGGCTATGCTGGACGGAGCGCTTTCAAATTCCGTACATTCCTGTAGGTTCCGCCGCTCCACAATCTTAAATTTTGAGTTTCTTACTAACAGGACGACATCACAGGACTTTTGAGACTTTTCCGCCTCGCACAACCATCTGTCAAGAACGAAACAGAAAGCTCATTTTCTATGATGATCTTTCGCTGGCGCAGCAGATGGACGACAGGCGAACCGCCTGCCGAATTGGGAAGGAGCGGAAATTGAACCGGGCGAACCACACCGCCGCGAGTGCCACGGGTGACTCATGGCATCATATCCCAATCGGGGATACTGTGTTGAGTTATTCCCAGGCGGGGAAGGCTTTTGTCTCTGGGAAACAAATATCAACCCGTCAACTTGCTCTGGCTCAGCTTCTCCATTTGCCCGCGCACCTCCTTTCCTGCCAACCTTCTTATTGAGAGTTCTCTCTCAATGTCCATCGCTGTTCTGCGCCCCTGTTCCTCCTTCGACTCCATCTCAGGCCAGACACGCAAACGCACCTCCTCATTCTCCTTCTCCTGTGCTGTGTTTGCAAGTGCCAACCCACGTCCAGCTAAAGCCCCCCGAACCTCAAATATGGGTGTGTCACTGCGAAGAACCGAAACGTCCCTCTCTCCCCTTCCGACAATCGAGGCCAACACAACCCCTTCGGAGCCCGCCCCAGCTGAGACGACCAAGCCGACTCCTGTCCCGTACAACCGTTCTCTCCAGTACCAGAAGGACCAACGCGTCGCTCGCCGCAAGCTAGCTGCAAGCCGCACTGCAGGAGACGGTTTTACCACCATCAACTCCAATACACGCCCTGCCTCGACAGAAAGCAAGTCACAGACCATGCCCTCTCGTCGAGGTGCCGCGCAGCAGGAGAAAGGCGCCAAACCCTCCACACCACCGTCACACAGCAACCGGTCTTCGCGGTCTCGGCCTCCTATCGTACTCTCGACAGCACCCCCTTCAGTAAAACGCTCTACACCCCCCACGAAGGTTATCCTCCCCTCCGCGAATTCTCCTCACGCTGTGGCTATCTATGCCACTCCACGGATATCATCGCCCCTTTCTCCAACAAGAACCGAACTCCCCGCGCGACCGGTGTTCCCCCGATCGAAGCAGGAGCCAGACTTGTATAAAAGGGCTTTGATAGGAAGAATGAAGACCTCGGATGAAGGACGGAAGGTGCTATGCATGGGTCCTCGATTGGCGATATCCATTTGGATGGCCACTCGGGATCTGGAGCGAATGGTTGAAGACTCGGATCGTCGGGAACGGGAGCTCGACATCATTATGGGGGACAGCACTCCCGAAGCACACAGGGCACCCCCCACCGTCAGTCTCCCGACAGCACCATCACTCTCCAATTCGTGGGTTTTGGTAAAGGAGGACGAACAGACCGAGCGGGACTGGGAAATGTTGGACTGCGCCTCCCAATAACCGGCATTGCATTCATTGTCACATCAGAAGAGTCTGTTCCCAGCATCGCATTCCACAGCAACCAAAACGCAGCTGTAGATGCCCTTCAAACCAACACAGGCTTCGACGATTCTTCACGACCATTCGTCTTTCGACGCTATCTTATTTGATCTAACTTATTCCCATTTCGTTACTCCTGGAAACTGTTGTACCATCTTTTCTATCTCATGTTGTAGTCACACCTGTTGTGCTTTTACTTTTCGGTCGGACGGTTCTATGTTGTACTTTCCCAACGCCGGCGGCGTTGGTTGTTCGTTCTATTCCAAGCTTCGATCTTCCCTCTTCTACTCTATTCGTAACGAGGTTTCTACTCCAGCCATCTAATCTTTACCAAGAGCCTATGATCGCCAAACCTTACACCCACATACTCATCTACTACACGCATTTGTACTTTTATATCACACCAATCATCAAGATCAGTATAACACTGGCTATACAATACATTTCATTCTGTCATTCAGATTTTCTATCACGTTCTCTATACTTCAAGTCGGGCTTGAGATTTAAAGTTCACAAATAGGTTTTCTAATGCCCAAGTCTATCTTGTCATTTTATTTTACTCTTCTAGAATACTATGTGGTTTGGAACAATGGAGCTCATGGAATCAATTATTAAGTTACAAGGGTATGATCAATGTTTGGGAACCATCGTTAAGCCCACCAGTACTGGTGTTCGAGACGGAATAGGAAGTTGATGCATGATGGAGATACTCGAAAGGTATGTAGTGCGTTTCATGGTCGACCCCTCGGAGCCTTCTTAACTGCTCCTTGCCTAGCTACGATGAGATTTCGGGTGCCTTTCGCCGGGTACCAGAAGTCGAGCAACTAATCAGGAAGTTATACCGTCGCTATGAAACCGTCGTCGCGGTTGCAATCTGGGCGTCTCTGTAGACGCTTAAATTGGCCACGGCGGCTTCTTTTGTAATAGGGGGTTAATGATATTAATGGATATGTTGCCTCCGAGCGGGCGATGAAAGGTTGGCGTTAATTATAGTGGGTCCAGTGGAGGCGGAGAGATTTAAGCTCGTGAAGAATGATGAAGGTTCCCTGTGCCCTATCAGTACTATGCAGTCGTTTTGACATATACTTGGATTTGTCAGTTCGTCTGAGCATCCTATTGATTAGCACTGTACGAGTATATGGCAGATGTAGGACTGTCAATTACATACAGCACCCCCGTATTCAGGTGGGGTGTGGGTGAGAGATGGGCATGGATCTGTTCTGTGACGTTCGATGTTCGCTACTGTAACACAGATCTTCTGCGAGTGTGCACTGCGCTTCACACGCCTTGTCAGCCTGGAGATGCATAGAAATCGTACATAGTTATTCATAGAAGCTGGTATGGATGTGATGTTGGCTGCGAAGGGCCATCTCTACATTTCCATTGTTGACAAGTTCATCATTCAGGCTCAAGGGAATCAGAGAAGTAGATGCTACTACGTACGGTGAGGAAACGGCTGACTGAAGCTGAGAACTACTCTTCGACATCGAATTCTTATGATTACAATTCCTCACATTGTCGCGCAATCAAGACCTTTTAATTGAAAACTGCTTCTTTCAGAACCTATCTCAAGCTCGGTTGCTACTAGACTACGAAAAATATTACGGCAGAGAGCCGTCATGAGCGTTAATTACATGCACGCTCGTGACGATGCCCAATTTTACCACCCCTTTTCGAGAGCTAGCGGCGCCTGTGAGGTTGTTAGTAAACGTTAACTGATAAGTAGGCAAATTGACAATCTGAGCCGCTGGTGTGCGAAGACGTCACTGGCTCGGGGGTTTACCCTTTCAAGGGATACGTTTTATGGGGCGGACGGCATGCTTGTACATACTCTCATGTTTCGAACGCCACCATCCGCACTCTGCAATGGATTCCTTGAAACGCTGCCAACAGGTCAAGTGATTCTCATAAACCCACTCTTCCTCTTTCTTCCATTTCAGGGCAGGCGAGAGTAATGCGTCGAGAGTAAAAGTTTTAGACTTGGTGTCGACTTGGCTGACATCAAATCGAGTTGGGGGTCTCTGATTGATGACTTTACAAGCGCGCCTGATGTGAGATTGGGACTAAGTAGCTTTTGGAAACCGAGAGCCTCGGAGCGACCATGGAGGCCTTTCCGGAACGATAGACTCGGAGGCGAACGACATGGTGAAACGGTCAGCAAGCACTTCCAGTTAGCCTTACCCGTAAATACACGAAAGTTGGCTCGGCGCTTCCAACGATCAGAAAGTATTACAGCTTGGCTTTTTACAGCATCTCTCAAACCCGCAGTGAAGGTGCGGGGTATCATTTCCAGGGCTCAGCTGCTCCTCGCTTCACGGCAGGTGCTCGTAACAGACAGGCCCGGTAATCGGTGGTGTTGCTAGCGCATCCTGTCACATACCTACAATCTTTTTTCATTGGAAGGAAAACAAACTGTAGACTCGGAGGAGTAAAAGAAAAGGGCCTACGGTATTAACAGTCAGGTCTTGACATAATGCTCCGTTGGTACCGATGCGCTTACCGGCTAGCTATACACTGAATGTGGGTACCCCCAATTGTAGCTTTTGATGTCTATAAACCGAGCCGAGCCAGGGCGCAGCTCGACGAATTGGTATAATGCAGATGCAGTGGTAGAACTGCCGCTGAAAACAGCTAACAGCTCCGGGGAGGTCCTGTATGCTTCCATTCCTTCAGAAGCTGATTCCGAGGACTCATATCACGGACGGACGCAGCATCCTATGTTGGTTGGACGGCCAAAACCCGCAGGTAGACGCGTATGTGCTTATTGGAACTGGAGTTGCCATCCACCTTGCCCCCGCTGCGGTGTCTGTAGTAAGTGGGCGGTGCAGCCCCTTGCGACACGCAAGTACTGATTTTTATCCGGAATGGTACCTGAGTGCATATCTTATATAAGACCATGTTCACTCAGAAGTACGCAAATTAATTTCCGTCGGTGCACCGACCGGCGATTAAGAGTGAGCCTTGATATAATGAATGGAGCTTTAAATCTCTCTCATACCTCCGACTGTTTGAATGAGGGGATTGCATTTTTGGATTTTTGGCGTGTGAAGCAAAATCCTTGGAAATAGATGTCACGGTAGGGATAGGGGCGGGTGATTATATTTGGAAGCGCCACTTCCAAATGGAATTGTTCGCGATGGGGGGACGGCATTGCCAAGCGGCACCGTTGAGCAAATCAGAGACTGTATTTGACTCTTTGAGATTGCTAGCATATTACCCAGTGCTCGCTCGCAATGGGGAGCACGGAAGAGAATTTGAACTGTGCATTATTGCAGCGGACAGCCGCATCCATCAGATTTCCTGGTTTCCGTCATGCACTTCGGAAGAGAGATGTTTACAACACAAGTATACGCAGAAATGCACTGAGGGATAGTTCGGGATGGAAGGTGACTTTTACCGAGAGTAAGAAGAGGAGTCCGCAAGCTATTGATGAATACTATAGCAATCGCACGGTAGGAAGTGCATTAACTGTAAGTAGAACAATCTCGCGATGGATGTCGGTGTCTGTCGTAGCTTTGAATGAACGTAGGGCAGCACGATGAGTAGTCAGAATGACATATACAGGTGCCTTGTTCCTGCGCGGTGACGGGGTTGGAATTGAATGGAGTTCCGGAATCCCCATCCTGCGTAATATCGAGTCTGGTGTTTTCCAGTTATGTAACTCAAGTTTCATTACGAGTTATGCGATGATGATATATCGCGTGATGCGCAAGAAAGCTGGGTTACTCCAGCAGACGAATTAGGCCCGGTCTGCATCATGAGACCGAGCTGAAGGTATGAACTTGCATGAGAACTGTTCCAAATGAATCACATAAGGAATGTCATGAGATGTGGATAGACACTGCACTGAAGTATGAGAAAATGGGAGACTCAGATAGAGAAAGAGATATGTAAAGCGGTAGAGTTGGATCGAGAAGTAATTTCAGCCCAGCGGTGACGCCCGCTGGGCGCTTGACAGTCCAAGCCCCGTAAACAGTGGATAGAAGAAGCAAACAGCTGGAATTACCGTCAACCAATGAATCCTTGTCGACATAAGATCACAGATGCGCCTCGTGAAACCTTCGGGGTTTCGCCAGAGAAGTCGAAAGAACCACGGGGAGAAGGTTGGAGAAGATGTTGGCTGTGGTCAGTCTTTGATGATATCAAAACCTATCATGACTTTGAAACTTGATCAATGCAATTGAACTGAGACGAGCGCCCGCCTGCTGTGCGACTTGGTGGCAGTTATCGTTATCAGTCAAACCAGTGAGAATGATTCAAGGGTTTAACAAGATTTGAGGCTACACTATGAAGGCCTCATGAAGAGCCATGTTAATTGATCATTCTGTTCTCGGGTTCCTGATTTTCCGGACAACTCTAGGGACAGTAGCTTTAGCACCAAAGTTCTTAGAGCGCAGCTGGTAAGGTGTTAGGTAAGTTTGCATCGATAACCCTCACTGCGTACACTCTGACCACACTAATCAGCTAGAGTATGATGCATCCAAGACCCCGATACCGCCGCAAGCAGTGGTCATACTTGCAACCGGGCCCATTTCCGATCATCAGATGATTGGCCATTAAGTTTAACGTTTAACGTCTACTCGAGAGGTGGGCTGAGAAGAGAATTATAAGCCAAGGACGATGGTCTGAAGTTCAAGGATGCAGAAAAGTCTGAAAACCCCGGTAGTCGCCTATCATCCACCAGCATCATGGGAAGACAGTAGACCGGCATCCAGGCGGGCTGTCACGCCGGATCGGCCGACAGCCGGACAACTCTTCCGAAGAGTTCTCGAACAGGGCCATATTCGCTGAACTCTACCCCCACTTCTAACAGCGCATCTCACCACCAAAAGAATCATTAGGTATATTGTGCATTCTGAACCAACCGATCATATGAACGATGCTTATGGGGTCTAGAAGAAGTTTGAGCCACCAGAGAACCGGCATTCTGAAGGTGGAGTCTTTGGACAGCGCACATATTAGAACGAGGAATCTCTATTTGTGCGGTAAGTGGTGTAATACACATAGAACACTGGGGTCTGCTGATCAGGTTTATGTATACAGCAGAACCTGAATTTGCCGTTCTTTTCATTTCCGACTCGAACTGTCACTGAGTCAATAGTACCCAGTGGGACATTAACAATTTCCATAATTCTGGATCTACACTCTAAGGCGCGTCTGAGTATCCAAATCCTTCAGCAAGTCGGCGGCGTTCTCATGACCGGAAAAAAAATGCTACTATGAGTGCTTGTGCTGCTCAGGCTCTTACCCTTTGTTAAATTCTGCGCATAGAAGCTCTAGCGGCGACGAGCGCCCAACATTGGGAACATCCATGTGGCCCGTGGGCGATCGGGAACATGGGCCGGACAAGGGACGGAACTTCCAGAAAGCTCTTGGAATTTCTGACCAGATGGCTTTCGGCCACCGCTCGGGTGTCTTATGCCGTTATCCCACTCGCTTCCATTGACCAAAGAAAGCTGGGAATGTTGTAAATGAAGGCAGTTGATATCGCTAAACACTTAGGGGCTACTACCTAGAAATGGAGTCCAAAAATTTCTTGTGCCTCTTGAAACTTTGAGCCGCAGTGAGTGCTTTCCTGTACTTTCTTCAAGTCTTATTGTTAAAAAAATTAATAACTTTTCACTCAATTAGAACGCGATCAGACCAACAGAGCAGGAGGTTCATCTACACGGGTCGGAGATGCCATTCCCAGCGCTATCATGTACTCTCAGGTACTCTCCCGTACTCTGGCTAAATTGAGAACCCTTATTTCCCTTCCCTATACGAAAATGCTTCCGCGATTTGCTTAAAGGCTCTTGTGCATGCGAATTATTTCCCCCAGGTCTCCTCTCCTCTCCCTTTCCTTCCGTTCCCTCTCCCTTTCCATGGCAGACCCCGTTTTCACCACCATGCTCGACGAAGAGATGCCTTTGCTGGTCGATGCCAAGAAAAGGACAAAACGAACACCGCTTCCAAAACTCCAAATCGGCATTGTTCTTCTTCTGCAAGTCTGCGAACCCATAACAAGTCAGTCAATATACCCCTACATAAACCAAGTTCGTGGACTATTGTCAACCGCCTGTACGATCTTCAACTTACACATGCACAGCTGATTAGTGAACTCGGTGTGACGGGCGGCGACGAGCGAAAGGTCGGATACTACGCGGGCATGATTGTGAGTCATGGTGAAAAATGCACGCGGCAGAATTGACTCTCTTTCAAGGAATCCCTCTTCTTTTTGACGGAGGCCCTGACCGTCCTGCAATGGAGTCGGCTATCCGACCACATTGGACGCAAACCCGTGCTCCTCATTGGCTTGATGGGCACCTTGATTTCCATGATTGCATTTGGCGTGTCGACAACATTTGGGGCATTAGTCGTCAGGTAAGAACGCACGCCAAAGCCCGCTGTCACATATCTCATTCGGTTCTCTGAGTAGTCGGTGTCTGACTGGTCTCTTAAACGGAAATATAGGTGAGTTTATCCTGAGTTTTGTGCATCTGCTCAGAAGGTTGACATCCCGAAACAGGGGTAATGAAGAGCGCAATGGGAGAATTGACGGACTCTACGAACAGAGCTGAGGGATTTGCGCTCATGCCGGTCGTGTGGGCGACCGGAACTACGCTGGGGTGAGGGCTTTGTTTTCTTACGCTCTTCATCGCGTTCTCATGATCGTTTCCAAGCCCATTGCTCGGTGGTACGTTGGCACGACCTCATGAACGGTTCCCCAAGTACTTTGACACCCAATTCTGGAGGAAATATCCATACTTGCTTCCTTGCCTGGCTACTGGGAGTTTTGTCCTCGTGTCTTTTTTCATTGCCTTGACTTGGTTCAAAGAGGTAAGCAAGATACCAGATCGGACCTCGAATTGATTTAATTGATCAACTGCATTATGTAGACTGTTCCCAAGCGCATTCTTCGCAAACGACAGGGCTCCGACGCGTCTGCAGTGACTCTGGTTGATGCTGGCAAGTTCGAAGAACACGACGCTGCCCTTCCCCTTCGCAAACTCCTCGTGTATCCGGTTGTCATATCCGTCGCCAATTATGTTTCGCTCGCGTTCCTCAACATCTGCGTCAACGCTCTCCTGCCTCTTTTTCTACACATGCCCATCGAAATTGGTGGACTAGGCATGGGGCCGCCTATCATCGGTGCAACCATGGCCATGTACGGACTTATTTGTGGGGTCCTTCAAGCTCTCTTCTTCGCTCCCGCAGTGCGCTACTTCGGTACTAGAACCATTGTCATTATCGGGATGTTCTGCTACATTCCTCTGTTCGCGCTTTTCCCCATTATCAGCTTCGTTGCACGTACCCAGGGTGTTACTTGGTTGGTGTGGGCTTTGATTGGGTGCATCTTGCTGCTTCTGGCCATCATGGACACTGCATATGGTGAGTGGGCTCGTCTATTCGTTCGAGCTGGCCTAATAAATTCGGTCACAAAGGTTGCATCTTCATGTATGTGACTGCATCTGCTCCCACCAAACACTCACTAGGTGCAACGAACGGTCTGTCGCAAACCACCGTTTCATTCGCCCGTGCCATCGGACCCGCCCTATCCACTTCCCTGTTCTCCTGGTCAGTCCAAAGAAACGTGCTTGGCGGCTACGCTGTCTACGCCATCCTTGCTTTCGTCGCCTTCTTCGCGACGTGTCTGGCAACCCTCCTGCCTCAGAAGGTGTGGGGAGACCACGAGTCTCAGGACCTTCACGACGATTAATTTTATTATGACCCTCTCATGAGTTGACGAAGAAAAACAACATGCATCACGAGCAGAAGGAATTCTGATTTAACGATTTCGCAGCTACGCTTGTGGCGCTTATGTGGTTCGCCTCCCTGCTTGTCATTTGGTTCGCTAACCGGGGGGCTGTGTGGTTTTTGGCTTTTGGTTATTTGCTTTGCTTTTGGTGGTAGTCAGCAATATTTAAATTATTGTATCTATCGAGTTACGAGTTACTGCTACTGCTGTCGCAGTGTAACCACCAGTGTTACTGTAACACTGTTCTCTCATATGTTAGCTACGCATTACATAGATTAAAGGTGGTAGCTCAACAATCGATGAATAAAATTCATTGCAAACTTTCATCTTTGCTGTTTCGCGACATGAAATTGCCGCAGTAGGTACCTGGTAGGCCTGGCCATGTGGTACGCTGAGAAGCGCAGGACTTTCACCGGTTCGGCCGACGGGGTTGTCGTTCCTCCAAACAGTAGCGGCGCACGCGGTTCTTGTCTCCAACCCTATCGAGTGATTAAGGATTAGGCGAGTAGACTCTCTTACTCGACCTGTATCGTCGGGGCTCGGTATAGATTATCAGTCGTGCTAATGAGATACATGTCTGCCAGCAGAGGCAAATAGGGTGCCATATTCCCTCTGGCTTTGTCTAGGGGAGACCAGTTCCAGAGGATGACCGACTCTACAGCACATTTGAACTACCCACATTCAGCTCACGAGATGCTGAGCCATATCCGTAAATACGGCCCTCAGCTGTTGGGAAGACTTCAGTCGGGCACAGGACACCATTTCGACCTAGTTTGGACCGCTCATCCACGGTGGCCGTTACCACCTGGCGATAACCTCCATCCTAGAACTGTGGCTCGAATATCAGTCCTCGACTCGTCCTTTAATCCTCCCACACTGGCTCATCTCGCCCTACTTAATACGAAGCGCCCCAGCTATGCATGCGAAGCGAGTGAGGGCCCTGGACGCGACTATGACGCCAAATTGCTGCTATTATCGGTCAAGAACGCGGATAAGACGCTCAAGCCCAACGATGCAACATACCTGCAGCGCTTGGAGATGATGGCTCTATTAGCCCAGGACGTGGCTACTTGCCAGAATTTGGAGGATGGACGGGGCAACGTTGCTGTCGGGATTATAGACGAGCCGACCTTCATTGGAAAATCGCGTATACTCAAGGAGTACTTCGACATCAGGGTCTCTTCGCTGCAGCAACCACCTCCTAATTTATTATCCACCGATTCTAATGGCCCAGGAGACGTTGCTGTGTCGCCAAAGAGCCAGCTAACGTTTCTAGTGGGGATGGACACTCTTAAACGCATATTATCCCCAAAATACTACTCGCCACCTCCCGACCTACCTGACTTGACACCTGAGCAAACAATGTCGGGAGCGCTGTCCAGGATGCTCTCGGAGTCACCTAAAGGAGATGACTCGCTCATCGTTTGTGCACGGCGATCGACGCTTCCGAGCGATACCACCAGCCAACAATCCAAAGGCGAAAGCGATTTGCAGCAGGCACTCGAACCAGCTTATAGGATGGGTTGGTTAAAGCTGGACGGGGATGAAAGCACCGAGACTTCCAAGGAAACCTCATTGACCAGCTACGACGAACGTTGGGAAGTGTTAGACTACGAAAGGATCACTCTGATTGACATTGGGGATCGAGAGAGTCAATTTAGCTCCACGGCTATACGAAATGCGCTGGGCAGGACTGCAGGAAATGAAGTACCCACTCCTTGGAAAGACTGGGTTACTCCTCCAGTTGCTCGCTATATTGAGCAAAACAAGATGTACCTTCGTTGATCAAAACCCGACATTCAATCTTTCAAACATTCGAGTGAAGTGAAGTATATTATTTGGTGGGCTACAGATCAGGGTCATTAAACAAAACCGTACACAACGTTCTAGTACATCATTACGTTTAGTCGAGCTCATCCATCTCGAGAGAGCGCTTGCCCTTCTTCGATCCCTTGGGGCACTTCGTGGGCTTGGGGGTAACCTCACGATGAATGGTCTTGGAGCCATTCTTGCCGGTTTCGGTCTTGGTGTCCTTGTACAGGGCACCAGTGGGGAGGACGAACGCTGTGATGGTAGGCTTGGGAGCATCGGCAACTTCTGTCTTCTTGCCTTTGTTCTTCTTCCTGTTCTTCACGGCGAGGTTCTTGAGACGCTTGGCCTCGCTCCTAGCCCTGGACCTAGCGCGCCTGACACTGAGCTTGCGCTTCATGCGGCCGAAGATATTGCGGCTTCGGCATACAGGCTGCTTGGTGGTAACGATGATGGTGGTTTCCGTGTCGGGGATGACAACGGTCTGCGTAGCGGCCGCAGCGCTGGAGGTGGCGGAAGGGGCAGCGCTGGTAGTGGCCTGAGGGGAACGCTCGAAGATCTCCTCATCGAACCACTCTCGCTCCTCCAGGTCAAAATCGTAGAAGTCGCGGGCATCGAAATCGTCAAAGTCGAATTCACGGGCATCGAACTCGTCAAAGTCGAATTCGCGAGCCTCGAGGTCATAGTCTTCAAAGTCGCGGGCATCGAGGTCAAAATCAACATCTCGGGCCTCGACTTGATAAGACTCGACATCGCGAGCAGCAATGTTCTGGGTTTGCCTAGAAAGAGGATGAGCGCTGGAATAGCAAACAAATGTAAGTCAGAAACGTACTCGGTGACGGGGAGGGCCATAGCAGAGGCAGCGACGGCCAGGACGGCGAAAGCAACAGCGGATTTGGCGTGCATGATGATAATTTGAAGTTAGAAGTTGTTGGAAGGGAGGGTAAGTTTGTTTAAGGGTGGGGGGTGTGACCTGCACGAGTTCTGTTGCGTTGGGAAGGAGAGGCCGGCTCTGGGGAATCTTCCATCCAGAACTGCAGCCTTATATATAAATTTCGGGAGTGCGTGGCTTGTGGGTCCTCGCGCCCAGACGGCCGAAAAAAGAACGGATGTCATGGAAATGTCAGCAACTATGATGTCGTTCGCTTCGTGACTGACAGTTTGCATTCCATCAAGGAAATATCAGAAGGCAGTGTGCACAGGCGCTATTGAATCTGATCGTGATATGTGCTTTGATGGAAAGACCAGCTTGAGGTGAACCACCAGGATAGCTGAAACAGTCCAGATATTCTTCCACGGGGCGAAAGCCAGGGAATTAAGGAAATCCCAAGAGGACACTGCACCATTTTTGCATGAACTGAAGGCCCGAGGGATGAATAGCAAGGGATTCCAAGAGGCCAAGAACTGGAGTGTGCGAGGAGCGTTTGCGTCCCCCATCAGCGCCGAGAACGACGGTAACGGCTATGCTTGAGTTCCGTGGAGCCAACGTGTAAAGGGGCTGGTGAATGAGGGCACGACGGTGTCCACGCCACCCCTGCTGATATCCACATTTCCGAACCCTGCTTTCCAATGAAAACAGTTGCAGTTCCGCGACGACTCGGACCTGCTCGAAGAGTTTGCAGACAGCTGATCGATACTAAGAAACGAGATGGGAACCCGAGGTCAGGAAGTTTCTGTCGTTGCAACTATGACACGGTAGCACAAGTTCCGAAGGAACGACCAGAAAGAAATCAGATGAACTGCGCCTCTAAGAGTCTAGTAAGTAGTCGAGGACAAGTGCCTGCAGGGATGGATCTTGAGCGCTGGAGTCTAGGCGGATCATCAACGAGAACCTCTGACCTCAGAGTGCATACATACTATAGATGAAACGGACAGACCTCAATCGACAGTTCCTGTGGGCATGCCATCGCCACAAGCGCAGAATACTTAGCAACCGTTACCATTGACCTGCGACCACAGGCCCGAGGCAAAGAGCAAGCGCAAAGACCATGGCGGACCGATTGCTTCGGCAATTGCCGCGATGACACACGAACGTCGCTCAGTCCAACTAAGCGCTGGATGACGACCATACACCGCCAGGGGACAACATACCCCAAGGTCCCTCACATTTAGCCTGACCTTGTCGCAATATGGCGCCATTCCTCTCTCCAAGGACAATCGTGACAGGGATTAAAGAGAAAATCGATTCGTTGCTTGTGCAAGGTGCGAGGCCGGATCTATGGGAAACCACCTTGTGTTGACGAACATTCAGGCGACAGATTGTATCTGGGTAGCTCTGTTGGAAATCTACATATCTATGGCAGTGAGCGAGATGGGGGTGAGCCTGCGGTGCTGATACATAAGCATGTTTATTCTAACCGAATCTCAACAGGCAGTGAGTCGGAGAATGCAGGGCAAGAACCATTGTTCAAGCTAGTTGAGATGAAGAAAGGGGTTACCAGAAGAGCAATTGAGCAATTAGGCTTTATCAAGGATGTCAACTCGCTCGTGGTGCTGTCTGGTAGGTGTGTAACGTGCAAAATGTCGCGGCCAGTATTGACCAAAGTCCTAGAAATGACAGTGACCCTGTTCCCGTTGCCTTCGCTGTCACCACCAACACCGTTGGCGATGGCCAAGGCAGCGTTCTCATTTGCGGTGTACTCTTCCGTACAGAGCGGCACGACGTCTGCCTCGGATGCAGTTTCTGAGCTTTCAGACTCGAAATCGGCTCCAATCCCAACACTCGTTACATATCTTCTCGTCGGTTGCAGGAGGAAGGCCGTTTTGTACACATGGAAAGACGGAGAGCCACAAGAGGTTAAGGAGGCGTTGCTACCGCACTCGGCACGCTCAATAACCTTTCTGAATCCTGATTCGGCTTGTTTCGCCTACTCTCCAACGGAATATGCGATATTCACGATTTCCACAATGACCGCAGTCGATATAGTTACACCATTGCCGACGACAGCCTCTACGGGGGCCATGGGTGCGCTGACTGGACTCACAGGATATATGACTCTTGGATTACTGGCGAAGCCGAAACCCGCTTCTGTCCATGTCAACGATTCGGAAGTTCTCATTGCGAAAGACGGTGCGCCAGCAGTATGGGTGGATATCATCTCCGAGTGCTGACGAAGGATCAGTGGAAGGTTTCTTCATAGGACATGACGCCAAACCATCACGTTCGATGACTCTCGAATGGCCCGTTCCACCAGAAGAAGTCGGTAAGACTCGTTCTACAATTGATAGTCGATTGGTCGCTGATGGGTACATCCAGCGGCTGTAAAGCCATACATCATATCAGTGCTTCCTGCGGGCACAGTTCAGAACGACGCATTGTCAACAGGCTTCCATTCAACATCAGTCGTCCAAATTCACTCATCGCTGTCACTTCAGGTGGCCCAAACGATTCCCTTCCCGTTCGATGTGTCGTCCGCACCAGCAACTTCTCCTAATGCGACACTCCGGTTGCTCACCACTCCGCCATCTGCCAACTCTCCATTGTACCTCATCAGTGCGCCTACAGACAGGACGGCGGCCGCCACAGATGGAAGCTCAATCTGGGAATTCACGATGAAATCCTGGCCAGTACAACTTGACGAGCTGGTTCTTGAAGGACATTACGCGGATGCCCTTGCGCTCCTAGGTAGTCTGGACGAGTCTGCTCTTCCAGATAAACTCTCACGCCGGACGAGGATACGGGCTCTATACGCGGTGTCTCAGTTCAGAAGCGGCAAGTTCGATGAGGCTATCGATACATTCATTGAGCTTGATTTTAATCCGGCAAAAGTGGTTGCTCTCTATCCAGAGGCGGTTTCTGGACGACTCTCAGTCTCACAAGACAAGTGGATCCCATTGTATGGAGGGCCTGTTCCTATTGACTCGGACGACTCCAAGTCGGTAGCCTCTAATGAGAGTGGCAAGGCTGCATCTTCGGAAAATGCGTCTTCTGGAGATCCAGTAGAGCCGCCGACGACAGCGGGATCTTTTCGAAATAGGTTGCACCTCAAAACAACATTTGGGCTACTCATACCTGGCGGTGGTGGAAGAGACGATGATACTGTCTCAATTTCGAGCAAACGAAAGGTTCCAGTATATGGTACGTTTCTCATCAAACACTATGCACCGTGGCACTGATTAATCTGTCAGATGATTTCCATCGATCCATTGAGACCCTCGTGCGGTTCCTCACAGATCGTCGACCGAAGCTGTTTAAGTCGCTCGCAGGCGTTCAGATCACACCGCAAAATCAGACCCAGCAATATCCACCACTTTCTAAGACTTCTGTGGACGAATTATTCGAGCTCCCTGATGCGCCATTGTCAGCACTTACCCCCGAGCAACTCCTTCGATTTGCGCAGATTATCGATACCGCACTGTATAAAGCATATTTGATCATCCGCCCGACTCTATTAAGCTCTCTTTGCCGAGTAGCGAACTGGTGCGAGGTGTCGGAGCTGGAGGAGGACCTCAGGAAGCGGAAGGTATGTCCTGCTTGCTGGCTAATTAACGATGTTTTGCTGACATTCAACCTGCAGAAATTCTCTGAACTGAAGGATCTTTACCATGGGAAGGGGATGCACGACAAAGCTCTGGAGCTGCTTAAAGAGTAAGGTCCAATTGAAAAATATAGCATCACCTCAATACTCATGCTCCCGTTCAGGATTGCTGTGGATGAAGACGACCTTGAAGATAAGCTCGGGCCTTCAATCAGGTACCTTCAGAAATTGGGCACAGACAACATGGGCCAGATATTCGAATCCGCGAGATGGATTATTGACACGGACAAAAATATGGCTTTCGACATTTTCATCTCTGAGGACGTGGACCTCCCACACCGTCCTGTTGCCGACTATCTCGAGAAAATCGACCCTAGGTTGTGCATCCGCTATCTTGAACACCTCCTGTATGAAAAGCACGAGGAGTCCTCTGAATTTCACGATCGCCTTGCTGGATTATACTTCAGCCAGACAATGTCTGCGAAGAAGCGAGGTGATGATGGTAGGCTGTGTTTTTCAGTTGCTCCTGCGTTGACTGACCACATCCTTTGTTTTAGGGCACCGCGAAGAGATGTACTCCAAACTTTTGCAATTTGTTGATAGCAACCAACACTTCGGCATCGATCGCTTGTATGGGATGCTTTCCTCGACAGGTGCGTCATATTCCACATCAGCGGCTACCCTGTGACCAACACCACTTTGCCCAGATTTGTTTGAAGCCCGGGCAATTCTGCTTGGTCGTCTGGGACGACATGACCAAGCCCTGGAGCTCTATGTCTACCGACTGCATGACTATCGCAAAGCGGAGGAGTAAGTCGCTCGCGTACTTGAACTCTCGATCCTGCGTTAATGTGCATTGGAAGTTATTGTAAACGGGTGTACCAGCCAGGGTCCGGCACCAGTGGCATCTACTTGACTCTGCTTCGGATTTATCTACGCCCGACCTCTCAAGCCGCCAGCAAAGTTGACCTATTGAAACCCGCTTTGGCATTGATTAGCCGACACAGTCCGCGGCTAGATTCCGTTGAGACTTTGCAGCTCCTACCGCCGTTGGTGACTGCCCACGATGTCAAAGAGTTTTTAGTTGATGCTTTGCGAGTTCCGGTGTTTGATACTCGAGTTATCGGCCAAATTAGTAAGGCCAGGAACGACCATTTGGCGCGGAAGCTTGTGGGATTGCAGACAAGGAGGGTTAAAGTGACAGATACACGGATGTGAGTGCCAAATCTCTAAAGCTACTCCGGCACCGACTTAATTTTGGGGTGCAGTTGTCCACAATGTCACAAGCGCATAGGGAACAGTGTGATCGCCGTTCACTCCCCACAGTGCGTTCTTTCTTCACTCCAGGGGATTATGTGACTGAAATGCAATTTTTAGTGGAGAAGTCACGCATTACCAATGCCGAGAACCGTTTTCACAGAGGATTGCAGAAATGAGAAGATAGGATACTGGAAGATCCCCATGCTACAAACCCATATACCATTTTCTTTGATCATACTACCGCAACGTGTTCAGTGTGGGTACCTCGGCACATCACGGCTCCTGAGTTCTGGATCAGGGACCAAGTTTTCTGTGCGACGCGTCCCTGGTGGGAATGAGAGTCGAGTAGATGCCACGATAGGATCTTGAGAAGACGATCCTGAGCGACGTGGCTTTGACAGCCTGTGACTTCCGTAAATAGTGACTGCCGCGCCTTTTTCGGTCTTACTTGGGCTCGCGATGGCAGCTCTCCACTTGCTTAAAGTTGAAAAGGTAGGCAGCCTAGACGGTACGGGTGTGCTCAAAGCACTCGACAGATTGGCTTTGGGTAGTATATACTAAGGAACAGCACTCTGGCTAGCACATCGATGATCGTTATAGCGTAGATCATATTTCCACCTAAGAGACTATATAGATGTAATAGAAACGCGATGGCTCTCATCCTTGATGAGAGTCAGGTCCATACTTATTATGATAAGCATTGACACTGAAGAACATCACCGATGATGGACTGCTTACTGCCCTGCTTTTCAAAAAGCCTTCGTGCACCAACGATAACGTTTCAAAATCCCTCCTTCCCCCTACATAGTGGCCCAACATCAGGCTGGAAAATGGCTCGCGAAGTCTCCCAGTCACCTACATTCATAACTGACCTCCCCAAGGTCTAACAGATCTACCGAATTCCATCACCCTGACTAACATTTTATAAAACAGCACAACGACAAAGCATATTTCGGTTAGGTGAATTGCAATAATGTACATGATGGAGCAAGCGACAACTTGAAATGTAAGTGGGGTCTAGGCAGGTTGAAAGCGATACTTAGGTACAATAATGATATACATACAACAGCAAAACCGTTCAGATTGACGGTTATTTTAGGAGGGTTCGTGGGTGATGCGTGCAAGGTAGTAGTGTTTGAGAGATGAGTGTTCTAAATGATAAGTGTTCGTTCCACTTGAGAGATTGCAAGTGTCCATGTTCCTGTGGGTGGGTGGGTGGGCGCGGTCGTTCACAAGTAGGCCCTTCGCTTGATTCCACGGACGACCTCCTTGACAATGCGAAGCCAAGCCACAGCTTTCTCGAGTTCTTCCCAGGTGCCGGATGTTTGCGCCTCGATCTTCCTGAGTAAGAGTCGGCGGATGACGCGGGTGTCTTCGTCATCGTGTTCAGTAACCGTAGCAGCAGCCGACATGACAGACGAATGGCTGGATTGGATCGATGAGATAGAGGCAATGCTGGGACGGAGATTGACAGCATTGGTGATTCCGAGGAAGCCTTGCGAACGATTGTCTGGTCCAAGTAGGTCTCCTTCCTGCCATTTACTGCCTGGCTTAGCAGCACGGAGCTTGGCGATCATTTGTTGACGTTTCTAAAGCATATCATCAGTACGAGCTCCAGACAAGCAGCGGGGATATGTATGCTGACCTTGAAAGCGCGCTTCATTGCTCGTTCAACTTTGGTTATGGAATGATCAGCCAACCCGATAAACTGTTCAGCCTAAAAAGAGTGTCAATAACGACGGTGATGGGCGAGTACTTTTCTTCTTACGGAATTGAGTGAAGTATAGATGTTGCAGAGGTCACGCTCTACAGCATCTAACACGACCACCGACGTGCGGAGCGCGGTGTCAATGGCGGTATCACAAGGTTCCAACTCGTCAGTGGTGGAGACAAGGATAGTTGGGGGTCGGGGGATGTTCACTTTCGGCACCACTGGCAGTTGGCGCAATTTCGACTTGGGAGAGCCATCCTGCTGATGCGGTACAACGATTTTTTTGAGCCACGCCTTGAATCGCATAGTGCCAGAAAGCTTCTCGTCCTTCTCGTAATCAAATTCCTTGGTCTTGTCCTTGTGTTTCTTTTGACGAAGGTCAGGAGATGAGAGTCGCCCAAGGAGTCGGCTATGCCTTTTTTGACCCTCCCCATCAAGATGGTCAAGGCCATATTGTGGTGAAAGGTAGCTCGATGGAGAATCCTGTTGAAACGTGTTGGTGAACGTGGGTGCGGATGGCCTCCCAGAAAGGGTCATAACTCGAAGTCGTGGTGGCGCCACGCTGCTTTGATCAGAGATTGGCGAGGGCATTGGGGAGAAGTCTCGAGAATCATTGGACACCGCGGTATTCTGCGAATCTTCCGAGTCCCGATGATAGACTTTTAGAGGTAATGCCCTGATACCGCGCATCGTTAGCTTCCCTGCGGCAGCATTGGCGACTGTGCCTCGCAGTGAATCGATCCGCTCTGCGTTACGTCGCAGTTGCTGAAGCTCGTCATCCGCTTCCTTGAGCCTGTGCCGGAAGTACTGGACCAAGGTTTCTTGATGTTGCCGAGATTCCGCCAGAATATTTTCCAGATGCTTGACGTGAGGAGGATCGTTCACGTGGCGAGCTTCAGGCGATGAAAGACGAAGGTTCGAGATTATCACTTGGGATATCAGGGCAGCATCAACGTCGGACGGGGAACAAATGGATGAGGAGTCATCCTGTGCGTGTAGTTGTTCGGAAGACTCGGAGAAAGTCGCAAAAGATGTTGATGAGTCGTTGGAGATTTTGGCAAATGTATTTGTTCCAGATGTGATGGGGTCAGGCATGAATGCAGCTAAGAAATGGGGCTTAGCAACTTGACGTGGGGTCAAGCTAGCAATGGCTTGAACGTCAATTAATGTTGATAGCGCTAGGAATGGGACAACGTACCCTCGGGAATTTTTAAGGTTTCGTACTGTTCCCGATTTGTCGCAATCGATGAGGTATGTCAAGAGTTCCAGTGAATGTCCGTGTTCTGCCGCGATATGAATACATGTTTCGTCGTTCTTGTCCCGTGCAGATAATGGGGCGCGGAGTTCGCGGATGAGATGATTTACAAGTTGGTACAGACCAGTGGCTTCTTCCTGGCGACTTGGTGATACAGATGCATATTGCGCAAGTATGTGAAGGGGCGTCCATTGTTCGTGCGTCGTGAATAGGGCCATATCCGCTCCTGCACAGTAAAGAGAGTCGAGAATGTCCTTCGAAGGGTGTTGTACAGATAACGCATGATGAATAAGGCTCCAGCCTTTAGAATCGGGGACGTTGACTAGAACGGGAACGGACATAGGGTACAAGGCCGATGGGGAGCAAGTTGGGGGAGCGGGAGAAAAAAGAAGGGAATGGAGAAAATCAAGGTCTCCCGCGCGGATCGACGAAACAAGAGTTTCAACCAATCTTGAGGTGGCCCGAGGATTGAAAATTGCAGCTGGAGGAGGTTCGAGGTCATCGGAAGAAAGAAGAGAATGGGCGGCGAGGTGCAAAATGTGCTCGGAAATAGGAGGATGAGAGCGATCCGCGGACTGGGCAGTGTGTTAGAATTTCAAGCAAGGTACGTGAATCCGCCAAGCTTACTCTTGATTCTCGCCATCGATGGCGCTTCAGCACCGTTTCGCAGGACCACAAAATTGAGGGATGAGGAAGGGAGAATTGAATGGACGTGCGGTAGTTATTGTCGCGAAAGTCTGGTCGTGCGCCATGGGCAAGCTGTCGAGAGGTCGCTGGGTTAGAAAACACGATCGGGACGGGCACACGTAAAAGTTACCTACCAGAATTTGAACAACTTCCAGGTTTCCGTCACGAGCCGCGTCTAGCGGATATGCTCTCGGTTAGTGCATGACAGATTCGCAGGATTCAGGTACACTTACACATCAGCGCCGTGGCTCCATGGGAATCCATAGCATCCACCGAGACAGCGTCGGCGCTCTCTTCGAGCAAGAGGCGGACAACGCGTGGCATGTTCAACCAAGCAGCCATTCCGAGCGGAACAACGCCATTCATCGATGCGTGGGGCGCGTTAAGTGACAGTAGGGAGATTTTTGGGTGGGTGAGAAGGGTTCGAATCGTCGCAACACGGTCGGGGTTCATAAAGGATGCATCGGCGGGGTCAAGACTCTGCCAACTGTCAAAAGAGTAAGCCAGATGATCAGAACAAGTACGCCTAGTGATAGGAAGGACTAGAACACGTACTTTTCGCCCGCAATCGCGCACATGAGTGCTGTCTTCCCTGTCGCGTCTGGCGCGTTCACGTCCGCGCCTGAGCGCAAAGCGTAACGAACCTTGTTGTCGTCACCTGCGACGGCGGCAAGATGCAGTCCAAAGGTTTCATACGAGTTTCCAATCGCGTTCATGGTGCATCAAAAGGAGAGAGAGAAAGTAAGGCAGAAGTAGCTTGAATCTGTCACAAAAACGACCGTTTAAAACTTGAATGTTGTTGAAACTAAGGGAGAACTGGAACGACAGCAAAATGAGTGGAGTAAAGAGGGAGAAGGATGTGTGAGGAAGACAAAAACGTTAGGAGGGAGAGACGCGCGATGACGAAGAAGATGGTAGAGGGGGCGGCTGGGAGAGGTCCGGTACTGACGGGGGGCATATGTATGAATTTGTTCTGATTTGGGACCGGATACAGAGGCAGGCGAAATCATATCAGATCTGGCAACGAGGCATTGTCTGGGAGGGAAATATGGATATCAGTCCCAATAACGAATCCAGGGCCGAGAAGAACCGCCGCCAAGTGCCACTTTACACATTTTATCCCGGTCTTAACTTCTCCAACTGGGAAGGTCAGTTTTCTTTCGAATTCCAAAGGGCGGGTCAAGGAGCCTCGAGGCACTGACCATGTCAACATGTCTGCACTGTTGTTCATTTTTCTCTCACCAATCACAGGGCCCACAGGCATCGCAGCCTATGGAGAGCTCTTGGAACTTGTATTTCCTGTACATTAACTGCTGTATATCATTCAAAGGCTCACACCTGTAAGTTATGCTTCCTTGGAAGGCCGTTTGGACAGCTACATTAGACATAGCCCTGCACAGGAGACAGGCTGGGATGACGTTAGGGTCTTATACCAGATAGGAAAACTCAAAGAAAACTTACACGAACCTAAAGTAGCTCCAGGGAGGCGTAAATATGTCCGTAGATGTTCTCGACCACGTCAGATGTTTGGGTCAAATAATGAGCTCCCATCGCTGAGAAATGGCAGTTGATGGTTACCAGTCCCGGCGGTAAACTATTTGACCTTGAATGTATTCAAACTTGTGCAAAGGATACTCAACCTAGACAATAAATTCAGACCCTCACTGAGGCTCAGTATCGATTCAGATAAAGGTGGCCACAGGACCTATAGTATGCCCGCCGCAGTCCGCCTCGTTTTTCGACTTCCGGGGGTCCACAAATGCCATGAAGTTTCGTGGTTCCACCTGTCGCAGTGGCGGGGAAATCAACCTCGTGGTGTTTTGTATACAAAACATCGGAATTGTTTGCAAGAGAGAATAGGAAGAGAGCGCCGAGCGGTGTGCAAGCACCGGCGCCTGTTGGATCACGCCCATAGTCTGTCACCCGGTCACGCCCTGTCCTTTCTTCCACGGATTGGGAAGGTACGGGCTCCAGATGTCAAGTTCGTCCTCGTCGGGGCGTTTTGTCCAGTAATTTCATCACTGCAGAACTTCTTTCGGTAAATAAATCCTTCAAGAACTCCTCTCTAATCGGTAAAGAAGTAGAGGCTAAGAGGTATGTGTGAGGAAGGCTGCAGCTCCGTCGTAGACCAGGTCCGAGAGATCATGTGGATTGTGGGTGAGAGGGGATGAATCATGATGCGAAACAACGGTAAGCTAATGTATGGATGCAAAGTATATGAAGGTACGTCAGGTGTGGATGCTTGCAGGACTAAAATGTATGCGAGAGTGATTGAATATATACGGTAGGTATTACTACATCATAAAAATGGGTCATTGGGGACAAGTCGACGAGGTCGAACAAGGAAAATAAAAGAAAGAAAGAAGGGATTAGAACCCCCGTCAAAAAGGCAGCCTTGGCGGCCGATAATCGCATAAGATCAGCCTATGCGGGTCACAGATATGCGTCCCTGCCCAAACTAGCCTATAGATCACGACGCGTTAGACATACCGAAGTAACCCTGACTCTATAACTCACCTTGACTTGCTCGAAATTGGCAATCGCCCTGTCAAAATTCCAGCCGTTCCCTTCGAGGCACTGGAAGGCAAACTTGACGTTCAAGTTCGTTCGTCCCATCAGTTGCAGAACTGGGTCTCGATGAGACTCGGGCTGTAGAGCATACAAGCGGAATGAGAACGTGCCAAAGAAAATGTCAAGTGTATAGATGTAGACTTACGACCATCAAAATCTCCGCTCGCTGCTCGCCGACTAGCGATTCAAATACTTGCTGAGGAGTTTTTGAGACCCCTTGCCTTGGTAGAGCTTGAACAAGCATGGGACCGGGCAACCACGCTTCATGGCTTGAGTAGATGCGAACGATCCATTGGTCTGACATAATCACAACTTCCCATCCATTCAATTGAGCGCTAGAAATAAGTTCGGTCAAAACGCCATTATCTTATCAGAGGAATGTTATGGTGCTCACCTAGACCCTTCTGGCGCCAATGCCAGGACAAATGTACGATCGAATGACCGCAGACCTTCCGCTCCGGCTGTCAGAAAAGTCAGCAACGCTTCCCCACAAGGATCGATGTCAAATATTATACCTTCTGTAAACTCGCCATGCAGAGTTACAAGCAACCCCATTCCTTGACCAATTGGGACGGGGAAGGCGTCCAGGCTGAATTTTTCAGGCGGTCCAGTTATGTCATGTCTCGTATTGGGCAGGCCCTTCATAGCCTTGACAGCGTCTTCCCCTCCGAAATGTAGTGACTTTACGGCCTTTTCAATGCCACCCGATATTCTTGACAAATTTCTTGAGCCCCCTCCCGGTACGTTCAGCCATTTCGACCATTCCAATTTCTTCTGGTTGGGCATTGTATGGTGGAAACTTTGCATTTTGGCACGTTGAGGAATAGAGGTGTTTATCGAATAGCTGAAAGTCGCATTTGGAGCATAAACAGGGACGAGTGCATCGCGTTGACTGTCGAAGTAGTTGAAGAATCTAGCAGTTGTCGTGAGAACCAAGCCGCAGGGATGGTCGGGAGTCTTACCGAGCAAGAAAGCGCGAAACAAGGTCGTCTGGAACACCAGTCACAAAGGACGGTCCCATCTCATAAGGGAAGGTCTTCGCATCTGGTTTCTTCACGGGGATTGTTGTTGAGCCGGTTGGTACATCGAATCCAATTTGAGTGATGGGTTCTGAATCAAGAACTTCTAGCGACGTAAACCGCCGTGTAAGCTCTCTAGAACAATATGAGTGATGGTATCATATAGTACTGCGAACTACTTACTGTTTATACCGGTCACCTCGCCCATTCTTGATTTCCAACTCCCTGACGGGATTCCCAGTCAGCACTAGTTCGCGAAGATGGACCAGTTTGTCCTTGCGTGCGGAGATAGAATCGAGGTCTTTCCACATCCCCAATTTATTGTTCTCGAGCGAAAGGTTGACAAGCTTCGGGAGGTACCTGGCGAGATAATGAAGGTGATCTCCATTCAAATTATTATTTGCCAGCGTAAGTGATTTCACCTGGACCATATCAGCACTGCAAAAACAATAAGCACAGGAAAACAAATGACTCACAGGTGGCTTGAGCTCGCTCGCGAGTTTAAAGATAACAGCAGCTTCTCTTGCATTGCCGCCACCTGTACCTGGTGGGGCCAAATTATAGTTCTTGACCAAGTCGTCGTCAATGAGTCTCTGTTCCAAACATGTTATTCAGCAAAACCGACAGTGAAATTGAATGAAGTAGCGTACTTCCAGATTGAGGAGCTGCAGTTCTGGGTTCCACCGCTTTCGGACCACCTCCCTCCATGACTCGACCGCCTTTGGTTTTCCGACCGTAGTTCGTGGTCCACCAGTCGCTATCATGCCCCCAGCTGAAACAGCATTCCTGCGAAGCCGTCCGGTTGCTGTCGGTCTGGAGGCGCCACGTATTGAGAGAGGGTTTGATGGTCCAGCATGTGAAGCAGATGATGAAATGCGGGCGGAAGTAGATAGCTGCGACAACGTTCGGGGATCGGTGAGCTGCGATATTCTTCATACAAAAAAGTAGGATGGCGACAGGACCAAGCAGGAGTATGCAAGCGCCTGTTCCTGTCAAACATTGAGAAAATGAGCAGTGATAATTACCGTTCGTCCAGGACCACGGTCCTTGAAAGCATCTATGGCTCTATTTCGATGCGAACGATGTTTGGGGAGGCCTTTCCGACCGCCTGGTCTTTCCGTAGCATCGCGCATTTGCGTGTCTTTGTCCATAAGGCCCGCATTTCTGAGCGCACTTGCAACTAGTGTCTTTGGTGCGGCAGTAGGTTGTGAAAACATGGGAAAGGAGGGTGTTTGGGGAGATAATCTGATTGACCGCGGGAGGTTCCTGGGTGCGCTGTTCCAGCAACGTCTGCAAGAAGGCTTCGGGATTGTCGAGAGTGGTGGTGAAGAACAAAAACGTCTTGTGTCGGAGCCTTGCAAGGCGGTGACTGTGGCCCAGGAACGGTATTCCCACGGACCGTGTGTTTCCCACGCCGCTCGCAACCGGTCTGCGAATCATCCTCACTGTCAACCTTTCTCTCCTTGTCGTGACTCGGTTCTCATATCTCTTTTATTATAAAAATAAAGCGCATTCTTCGTCCGAACTACTGAGCTCGTGCTCAAAACCGAATAAAGCGGGACCCAGATAATTTCCGTCAACCCACTCCAACTCTTCAATCGCAAAACTTTGCGATGAAGACCGGTCTGCGTCAGCTTGAATGGCTTGGGGACTACCAGGGAGCGCCAAATAATCCGACGGTGCCCTGCTGGCGGCGATCTGCAGCTGCTCAACCTCGAACGCGTACGTTGCAGAATCATCTGGGGGACTCGGTTCGAAATCGTCTTTAATCGAATAGGGGCTATCTATCGGTCGGGAGTCCCTCGCATGATGATACTTCATTGGAAACACGTCCAGCATTTCTTCTTGCTGCAGCACAGTCGATCCATCTTCGCTTCTTGGCGACTGACAAACCTTCCACTGTTCGTCGATTTCGGAGTCGATATCCATCATAGACCTCGACCAGTCCGACGATTGGCGCCTGCTATCGTGGTCGCCTGTAATCTCGGAATCTAAAACCCGCCCAGCATCAAGCTCGACCTCGTCGTGATCCTGTGCCTCGACTCCAAGAATCTGGCCAATCGCGCGCCACGGATCTTCAAGTTCAAACAGAGTTCCATACACGGGCGTGTCATTCTGCGAAGGCATCAGTCGAATGATTCGGGGGAGTCCGTGGTCATCCACGTCGTGTCTGGTCACATTGTCGCTGCTCGGAAGAATCGCCCTCCTGTTCTTGTCCTCTGCCCCAGTTGGGGAGGAACTTGATATAATCCTGGGTCCTTCTTCGATGGCGTTCGGTATGTGCTTGTCAGAATTTGACCTGAGGCGGAAGCTCCCCGAGCTCCAGCTCTCTATTTGTGGCTGCCAGCTATCGTCTTCGTCTTCATACATGTAAGAGCTGCTGCTCGGAATATCCATTGAACTGAACTCGAATCTTGGTCTTCTTGGGGATTCGTCAATGTCCGTCTCTTCGTACCCATCTTCAAGAGCGGGGGTTGCCAGCCTTCGAGAAACGGACCAACAACCATCGTTGGACCTCACCAAACAGTTGTCGCTATAGCTGAGAACCTCCGTTTTCGATGCGATGATATTTTTGTCGTCAAGCTCCGGCTTCGATAGCTCCAGACAGCATTAGATTAAAGACCCCTATCTGGACATTATATTGAACCAACCTTTTGCCTCTTTGTCGGGCGCTTTTCTCCGAGCTCAGGAGACCTTGGGACCCTGACATCGGTTGTTTTTTCCCAATGCAACAAACCTGCGAGATCGGGCGTTTGCTTGATCCTTTCGAACAAGTTCTTCATAGATAATGCTTCAAAAGTTGATGTAAGCGCTCCAGAGCGTCGCGTGCATTATCATCTTACGTTCTCCGGTATCTAAGGCCTCTAACACCTTCGATTTTGCCTTGGAACCAAACATATGCGCCTCCGTACGCAGCTTGCTCGCATCGTTTGTCGAGGAAGAACGCTGATTGTGTGGTCTTGGAACCCAACCTTCTGATGGTTTGGGAAGCTGTATCCTCTGACGTGCGTGGGCGAATGAAATCTCCGCAAGTCCCATTTTTGTCGCCACTCCCCCCTGTTTACCGCTGTCCTGTGTTTTCCCTAACCCCTTGGACAATATATTGAGCTTCTGTCTACCGAAAAAATCTCTCTGTATCCTGGCGTTTCGGTCGCGTCCTTTCGCCCTGACAGTGCTTCTGAATACGGCATTCCTGATTGAGACCAATGAGCCACCATAGACTTGAAACGCGCACACCTTTTTCCACCCATGTAATTAGCTCCAGGCATCGTTGTACTTCGCCAAAAGGCAAAAACTGTTTGGCTGGTTGCGCCGGTTGAGGAGACAGACTGCGATTACCTCGGATCAGTAGTGATGGCAGATCTGGTCAGGGAAATTGGCGATGTTCGTTCACGGTTTGTCCCACCTTGAGCGCCAACCGCAACCTTCTTGCGGTTATAAAGCCGACTAACTGGCGACCTTCGATGAAACCCATATCACACCGTGAAGGCTTCGTATAACTGTGGCGATCCCCGAATTCAAAGTCCAAGTTGTCGGTCTGCTTTGTCCCACAGTAAGCCTAACAAAATCGCCAACGACACGCACAAACAGGACTTCTTGTGATCTTAGTCTGTGGCGACTGGTGCTTCGATGGCGGGAAGCTGGTTTCTAGGCCTGATTAAGGAGGCGATGTGACCAGCGCTTCCCTATGTCTTTGGTCGTGGTACGTACGACCAGGTACATTCGCTTCCATCCGCTTAATTATCGTTGTTTAGGATGTTCCAAGGAGTTCTTTTCATGGTCCGGGCTACCAGAGTTTCCTCTTTCGTCGGCGAACTTCAAGGACTAGCGAATGGCATGAGAGTGTAATGGAAGCGCAGCACCGCTAATCCAACCCGCATCTCTCTCCACAGGGCAGTTGAGGCTGAAAACGCCATGCATAGCATGGGAGCACCACTCATGCTACTTCGGATAGTTCGATAGGTAAGACTAAAATTTTACCGAATGCGTCAGCAATGAACTCATGCGAATAAACGTTTAACAGGTTGAATTCAAACGTTATCTTACTGTCGTCGGCGCCATCGGCGCCAAACTACAGGCGAACATCGGCTATCCTCGCAGTTCGACTAAACAATCAGTCAATGAAGTATGGCTGCCACAATTCCCGGGGCTAACCTTGGCTCGCTACTCTCTTCCGATCGTAGAGAAGGTGCGACCGCATGGTCTCTGTACTCCCTTCCTGGAATATGGCGCTCTCGTATTAAATGCCCTTCTATCAGCATCAACATGAAACAGTCCGAACTCGCGTTCGACTCGCCTCCGTACCGTACCAGGCATGCAATCTCATCCCTAGATGTTTCCCATGTTTCCATGCCTCTTGCCGTACCTATTAAGATCAACAAACGGAATCGGGACAACCCACCCGGCTCGTTGGCGCGACTTAAAAAGGGACATTGGAGTCCAACGTCTTTCCCCGGGTTTTAAGAGCTGCGCAAATCTGAACATCCTTCCCCAGATACTCCCTCCAATGTCTGTGGCTTTCTCATCTGAGGAGCCAGCAACCCTCGACAATGACCAGTGCGACTCCGTAGTCCCCCCATCCTCCGGCGTCCAGCGAAGACCCACTCCAGTCCCTCGCCTTCAGCTTTTCGTCATCATCCTCATACAAATAGCAGAGCCCATTACGGCCACTGTTATCTACCCGTTCGTTAACCAGTTCGTTCGGGACACAGGCGTCACACAAGGAGATGAACGTAAAACTGGCTACTACGCCGGGCTAATAGTACGACATTTTCCTCCCATTTTATACGCGGATATCTCACATACGCGATGGCGTTTCTAGGAATCCGTATTCTTCCTTGCCGAAGCCCTTACTGTATTCCAGTGGGGATGGTTGTCGGACCAACTAGGCCGAAAGCCTGTCCTGCTTCTGGGCCCCTTAGGTCTAACTATCTCAATGCTGGGATTCGGCCTTTCGAAGACATTTGTGCCACTGGTGCTGTTCCGCTGCATGCAAGGTGTCTTCAATGGAAACATTGGTAAGGATCATACGTTATCTTTCCGCTACTGTTTATTGATTGTTGGTTAGGTGTTTCTAAAAGCGTCTTAGCCGAGGTGCTTAAGATTAACCGTCATCTCCCGTCAATTGGCGCTAACCAATATGTATGCAGATATCTGATGAAACGAATATAGGAGACCTATTCTCCATGCTCCCATTAATGTGGAGTATGGGGATAACTGTAGGGTATGTGGGTTCAGCTATTCGTTTTGAACTTCAAATTAACATACTACCTTCGTCAAAGCCCTATCATCGGAGGTGTCTTTGCCAATCCAGCGGATCGGTGGCCCGCGGTGTTCGGTCACATCGAATTACTAAAAGAGCATCCATACTTAATCCCATGCGCGATGGCAGGCTGCTTAGCCATGACCTCATTTATGGTCGGTCTAGTGGCTCTCCGAGAGGTATGTAGATGATAACATTTAAGCCTTGTAACACCACTTACATTCGACAATAGACCTTACCCTCTGCGCCAATTCGGCAGCGCTGCGCAACTTGTGTGAAACGAAATCTTCGCCGGCTTAGCGTGAAGTTGGAAGTAGGCTTGCCATTCCTTGAAAGCTCCACCACAATTCCAGACTATGGCTCAATCGAGTCCTACGGAAAGGACGACCCAGCCTCTAAGAAGACGCTTTCTGATAATCATCAAAAGTCCTCTTACAGGAACCTTCTCGTTCGGCCATTGTTGATGACATACCTCAACTACTTTTTTATTGCATTCACGGAAATGGCGCATAACGCTCTCCTTCCTTTGATGTACTCCTCATCCATATCGCTTGGTGGCTTGGGCTTGGATGCGTACAGTATTGGGATGCTGATGGGTACATTCGGACTTGTGAATGCGACCCTTCAGCTGAAATACCTCGGACGTCTAACGCGGAGATATGGACCACGATTGATCTACATCTGCTCCTATATGTCATTCCTAATCTGCATCGGCCTGTTTCCATTGGCGAGCCACTTTTGCAAACGGGCAGGAAGAGTGGATTGGATTGTGGGCTCACTCGTGTTCGTTCAGTTGGCAGCCCAGATACCCATTCTTGCTTGCTACGGTAAGTGCCATTTACATGCAGTGCAACCTGGAACTTGCTAACGGCGAGTGCCTTTGCAGCTTCGATGCACATTCTCGTTGTTAGTCATGCACCCAAAGGGCACTTGGGTGCCTCGAATGGCATAGCGCAGATGATTGCTTCCATCATGAGGTCAATTGCACCGACTGTGGCGACTTCGCTCTTTTCGGTGTCGCTGGAGAGGAGTCTTGCCGGTGGGTACATGGTGTATTACATTTTATTGGTTGTGGTCGTGGTGGGCATCCGTATATCGTTCCTTCTTCCTCAGTCGTGGGTCCAGACGTAGGAGTCGAGGATGGGAGGTGGAAGGTAAAGGAATCCAAATGTACTTTTTAATTACAACCGTATGTAACCATAATTGAGGACTGTAAGGGTTCTACTCGGAGTAGTCAATCTACCCAAATAAAAGCGTTCCGAACATGAGGAACGATCGATATCATTCTCAGGCAAGTATTTGTCAGTCAAAAGCCTCGGTGGCGATTGTCGCTGCAATGACGCCTTCTCTAATTGGCTTCCAATTGCTCGCTCTCCACATGGGTCCCGTCCCCAGCGAACGTGTCTGTGTAGGTCTGAGTCACTTCAGAGCAATATGCCGAGTCCCGACCCCCTCGGTTTGATAAACTTGCATCCCAGAGGCAGAGATGCCAGCTCTTGTCTCTTTTCTTTCCGCCCAACCCCACGTCGATGACTGTCACGTCGACGAGTGACCATTCGACAAGCGGATCCGAGCCTGACAACGGTCAGGCTGAACAAAATGTGGCGGCTGAGCCTTTAGTTCAAGAAAGAACGCCATTGCCAAAGTTCCAGTTGTTCATCGTGTTCTTGATACAGTTTGCAGAACCGGTGACAGCGACGGTTATCTATCCCTTCATCAACGATTTCATTCGGGAGACCGGGATAACCGGAGGAAACGAGACCAAGACTGGGTATTATGCTGGGATTATAGTGCGTATTGGCGATTTTGTGGTGCCCGTTGAACGAAAGGTATTGATCGGACAAAATTTATCGTAGGAATCACTGTTCTTCATCTCGGAGACCTTGACAGTATTCTTGTGGGGCTGGTCCTCAGACCTCTTGGGGAGAAAGATTGTTTTGATATGGGGTCCTTTGGGATTGTCGTTGTCGATGCTAGCGTTTGGTTTGTCGAAATCCTTCTGGGCGGCGGCAGTGTATCGATGTTTCCAGGGATTTTTCAACGGCAATATTGGTATGTGTACTGGTCATTTTTGAACAGCTAGTCAATTCTGACATTCAGCTGCATTTTCCAGGTATTTCTAAAAGTATTATCGCTGAAGTGAGTAGTTTGGTCGCTCTTTCGTCTGCCGTGCTCACCCGGCTTGAAGATTACGGACAAGACCAATATAGGCGACGCGTACGCTATAGCACCGCTCATGTGGAATACCGGCCTTACAATTGGGTACGTACCAGCCCAGTTTGTTTTTCGAGCCGTCGTTCAAATAGCCCAAATCCTACAGCCCGACTTTGGGTGGAATCTTTACTCGACCAGCACAGCGGTGGCCAGAGACCTTCGGACAAGTTGCACTGTTTCGAGACTATCCATATCTTCTACCGTGCATTTCGGCAGGATTCATAGCTTTCCTCAGTTTCTGCATCTCTTCGGTATCGTTGGAAGAGGTAGGGCCCATTTTGTTTCCCGCTTTGAGATTGAGCCAACGCAATGATCTAGACCCACCCCACGCTCAAAAACGTACCAATATCTGCCCGCGTAGCCCGACTATTCAGAAAGCCCTCGAAACGAGAAGACGATGCGACAAAGGCCCTTCTGCCAAGTTCTTCTTCGACCCAGGAAGGCTATGGAGCAATCGGCAACGCGGAGAACGGCTCATTACCACGGACAGAGCCAACACTTCCGAAGATATCCGACTTGCTGGTCCGGGACTTGGTCTTCACGCTCATAAACTATGCCTTCCTTGCCTTTCTGGACATGGCAAATTTTGCACTCATGCCATTGATATACTCGACACCCATCGAGTATGGCGGGCTGGGGATGGACCCATACACGATTGGTGTTATCCTTGGGTGTCTTGGTTTTGCTAATGGTGTCCTTCAAACAATGTTTCTGGGCCCCTTGATAAGACGGTTTGGTCCAAGCAAGGTCTACATAACCTGCTTCCGCGCTTACCTGTTGGCATTTTGCGCGTTCCCAGCTGCCAACCTCTTTGCTAGGCAGGCAGGTTACATTGACTGGCGAGTCGGCGTCGTCATCTTTCTCCATTTAAGCTCTTTCTCCGCTGCATCTCCTTGCTACTGTAAGTCCTCGGCGTTCATTGGAGTGCCCGCTCTCTAATTGTGTTATCAGCTTCGATGCATATCATGATTGTGCATGCGACCCCGGACCCAGCTCTCATGGGCTCCTCAAACGGTTTTGCACAAATGATTTCCTCTGGGATGAGAGCCATTTCCCCTGCAACGGCAGCTTCGCTTTTTGCCGTCTCGCAAGCACATAACTTATTAGGCGGGAACTTGGTATATGTCATTCTGTTTCTCGGAGTGCTGGTAGGGATGCGTACTTCCCAATTCCTACCCAGCCACCGTCCTTAATTTCGCTGTCCTTAACTCAGCGTCATTGTTGCCATCCCTGATGGCTCTTTTTCGACGATTCCACTCGTCAAGACTTGTCTGTCAAGATTTATCAATAACAGTGATGACATTACTCACGATTGCAAAATACGATTTCTTGGGGTCCTTGGTTACATATGTGCACTCGAAAGGTTGATTAAGCTGGATTGATAGCTGGTAGGTACATTAGATATCATGAAACCTTGACAGAATAATAGGATGTCTGCAACAGTATTATCATATGGCGGGTCGTATTTGTAGTCCACTTCATCGCGAACATAGACCAGTTGGTGCCTAAAAAGATTCGAACAATCAATGCGTTGGTTAATACAGTCATAAAGAGCGGAGACCCACGCAGAGACTAAATGTTTCTTGACCTGCCAGAATGTATATCGTCGATCCGACTTGTCACCAGCACAATGCATACAGGCAATGACCTTCCTCGATTCGCTCTCCACCAGGACTTCAGCATCCTCCCGTGTGGGCAAATTCGTTATTGGGATGGACACAGGATTTTCCAGTTCCATCCTGGTGTCTTCGTTCAAGAAAAAGTCAACGTCCTGGATCCCTGGCTTCACACGATGTCTGGGTCAAGCGTGAGCCTCTGGTATATAATTTGAGGCGACGAACGAACACACCTTGCTTCCAGATGATCTAGAACATTTTGCTTACAGCGAAGTGTAACCAGCGTACAATGATTGCAACACCAAACTTCCGCATCAAGCGCACAGGTTGCCTCCAGCCGAAGGGCTTTCGCCGTTTCCTCGGTGTCAAGTAGGCTAAACGAAGCTGGCAATGCGTTGTTCATATGTCGCACGGCGTCATGGGCAAGCTGCAGAAATTTCACATTGGTGAATCGTCACTTTCCAGGACCTTTGAAACTGCAGGGAGTTCGAAAAGTTCCAGGGCAATAGGGTAGTAGAGAAGCTCCTGGGGGCGGCTGTGAGGTTCACTCTTGAGAGAGTATAGGTCTTTTAGCTTTTCCTTCCGGAAGCCGACCAGGACCCTTTTTTCACCGTATAACCTTCTTTGCCGTCGTTCGTAAACAATGCCCTCTAGTTTGTGCCTAACAAGTTTCCAAACTATTATGACCAAGGGACATTTGTGAGTGTCAATTCAGGTAAGAACAAGGCTGGTTGACCAACCTCTGTCTGTAACATTGGGAGTTCCTGACTCTATTCCAGGATCCGATGTCGAAAGGATCGAAAGGTCTTCGTCGGTGTATCCGTATTGTTTGAACCGCCCCGTGATGGCCACAGCCATGTTAATGGTTGATCTTGCTGTCGCGGGATATACCAACTCACGCTTCAAGCCTCTGTAGCCGTTTGCTTTCAGACTGGCCAACTCTTTGAAGATCCCTGCCTTTGACCCAGTCATAGCAGTCTTGTGCTCTCTATTCAATGTAACGCCAGTCAGGACGGATGGAGAAATGACTAGAAGGAAGATTACCCGCTGCATCTCGCTGACGAGCTCCTCACATTCCTTCTTAAATATTTCCAACGCTGCCTCTCCTCCGGTTTGTGCGGTTTGGATGCCAAGTTGTAGGTCATCCCACGCCGCCTTGCACTTGTTTGCATGATCGTCCCAGTAGTACTTGTCATCCCTTGGATGTCCTCCGCAGTAGTGCGAGTCTAGCATGATAGTCAGTATATGCCAAATCTCATGGAGCGGGAAACCTGCATACAGTTGGCGTAGGGGATGTACTGCAGCACTTCCGCAGGAAATTTGTCCTTGATATAGTCGTCATGACGTCCAAGGCTTTGAGCTAGTTCGTCAGCCTTGAAGTTCATAGATCGGTCAATTCTTACTAACTTGACCTTCTTGCACCCGTTGCATACGCGCATTGCGAGCTGGAAGTCTACTTTGGGCAAACCTTTGGTGCCACAAGCCTGGATGATCGGATATCAGTGGTTGCTGACGACCTTTAACGGCGAAATTCGTACCTGACGCCAAGCATCAAACAAGAGGGACGCCCAGCGAGGCTCAGAGAAAGTTGAAAGGGGCTCTGGAGCGCCGAAGCGCTCTCTGGAAGCCTCCCACACGGTCCTTGCACTTGGTGAGAGGAGTGTTTGGGAGAATAGTTTACTCGTCCTCGACACGCTCAGTAAATCTTTTTCCCTTCCTCCTACCACGACCAGTTGCTGCAACTTTGCCTTTAGGAAGAGACGTTCTATTGGTCCTTCTACGTCGTTTGCTGGCCGATATACTTCATCTACATAAATGAGATCCAGAAACTGGAGAACAAAGAATGGACACCTACCTACCTTCAGACTCATCGCCGTCGCTGTGGTGGTATCTCAAAGCATACAATTCCCCGACCTCTTCTGAGTCTGACGTCCCATCGCATACCCAATCCATGGGTATAAGTAGTGCTGGGCAATTCTGGCTTTCCACCCAGGTACGAAGCTAGTATGCAGCGGTATTGACGCGCTGGCAAGGGGCTCTCGCACTAGTGCCACTGGCGCGAGCCGCGTTGCGGCTGCTTTAGTGCCTACTATTTGCAATCATCCAAAACGCGTCCTTTTCAGGTTGAGCCAGTAACCATAACACCTCCAATTTTTGTGTCCTCTATCTTGCTCTTCGGGACCTCAGGACGTCGAATATCTATATATAGCATGCACAAGGGTGAACCCTAATCGGCCTTCCAAGAAGACCCGTGTTATATCTGAATTTGTGAAGTATTGATCAGATCGACATAGGTCCTCCTACTAACTTGACATGTCCACAGGAATCGCCGCGCATAACGTTATGGGTCATAACCAGTGCCGGAGGTGAAAATCGACTTCTTGATACTTACCAGTCTGGCAGTGATGTTGTCTGCGCTGAGTGTGCTTTACTTGTATCTTTTCTATACACAGGTACATATACCAGGAGCAAAGCTGGTTACGGTTAACGTGAACTTACTTGAGTCCCTCCACTGGTTTATGGGGTCCAGTGAAACTGTTAGCAACACCGTCCAACCTCTTTCGCAAATACAGAGTTATATTCAGTGTATCGGCCATCACGGCGTAAAGAAAATATCCTCAAGCGATGACCTGAGGCCTGACAGCTTCTTGAAGATTTACTGGCTGTGGTTGGCCTTGAACGAGGAGTTGTGCCAATTTTTTTGGCGCTGTCACCTTTCACGCTGTCCGGCTTCGGTGTGACCTTGAACCCCGCAACCCTATTTGGACCTTTCCGCATCAGAAGCAAGGCTTGTCCGGAACATAGAATCTGTACAAGTTCACCTCGTACTATTTTCCCAAGTGGTAAGCCAATCGATCACCTTGCGAGTTCTGAAAGTAAATGCCTACGCCCAGACGCATCTGTTGGACCCAACACAACACGATCGTTATATTTGCTTTGAACATTCGACATCAGCGTTCTCAGATCGCCGCCAACATCGGGACCCAGTCACCCCAGCGCTGACATCTCCGGATGAGTGTGTGGCCATTCTTCATCACCAAGTGAAACACATAGAAGCCGAAACGGTCAGAAATTCAGCTACGCAAGCCATACCTGGACCCTCTTCGCTCTATTGAAGGAATTACAGGAAATATGCAGGTAGAAGTCTTCGGCGACTCAGCGCAGAAAACACCGGAACACAGTTTCATTGGAGCGTCCATACCAATTGGTTGGTACAAACACAGCCTGTGGTGCGGTCGCTTGCGGTCGACTGCGTCCTGCTGACAGCAACACACTGCCCCCTTGATGTGATGCACTCGGAATATTTTCCCAGGCAACGTGGAGAGGGTATATAAACCCCTTCCCACCCATCTGGATTCCCCAGCAGTGCTCATTACTCTTTGGCGCAGGTTGCCCAGAGGTCTTTGCTGGTCGAGACAAGTTTATTCCTACGAACAAAACTACTTCCTATCCATCTCGCATAACATCGTCTGGTTCTACGATGATTTACCCAGCCACCCTCATCCTTGCTACCCTCGTTTTCAACGCCGCATCCGGTCTCGGTGCGCCTGTTCGGTATGTCCCATTTTTGACCTCCTATCTACCATCGCTTATCGTACTCTTTTTTCAGGGTCACTCAATCCACACACGTCAGTCGTGCGGATTCCGATGATCTTGCCGCCCGCAAGGTCATTGTTGATGTCCCCGCTCGTGTGCGATCCGTTGAAGCCACCTCCGAGAATGACACTCGCGATACATCCTCTCAACCTATCGAGGCTCGGGATTCTCTCCCAGAGGTTGATCGACTTGTTAGGCGTTTCCCCCGCCGACACTTGGCCGATTTCTACCGGCGGTCGACCCAACCCGAAGCGCGCTCACCAGTTGAAGCCCGATCTGAACAGATTGAGGCTCCTGAACTTCAGCGTCGCTATCCTCGACGAGGTCTCGCGGAGATGTACGAGAAACGCGCAACACCTCCTTCTGAAGAGCCCGTCGCTCGCTCCGAGCAAGACGAGCCTCTTTATCGTCGGTTCCCCCGAAAGGTCTACGCAGACAACGTGAAACGACAGGAGGAAACCCCCGCTGGCGAGCCCACCCCCGCCGCCTCGGAATCTCCCGCTGCTACTGCTGATGGTGCCGCCCCCACCGGCGACGCCGCAGCATCGTCCTCTGCCCCTGCTGCTACCGGCGCTCCCACTGCCACCGCCACTGTGTCGGTGTCCACCGCTACTGCAACTATTGCCCCTTCGACCCCTCTCACCCCTGGAAACCCTGGAACTCCTGCCAATTTGGATGTCCTCATTGCCAACATCACCTCCACCGCTGATGACGGCTTCCAGGAGGGAACCACGATTAAGGAGACCACCCTGTTTGTCAACAAGATCACCCACATCTCCGGAACCAAGGACAAGGCTGCTCAAAACATTGTCGAGTCCAAGGTTATCGCGACCACCGTCACTGCCACCCCATCTGCACCAACCGCCACCGCCTCCTCAGAAGCTGCTCCCTCTGCTGCCGTCACCGGCACCCCTGTTGAAGGAGCACCTGCTGCCGAATCACCCTCAGCCACCTCGGCACCTGAAGCCCAGCCCACTACAACCGCGGCTGCTGCAGGTGGTGAACCGGCCGCAACTGGCGAAGCTGTCCCCAGCGGTGAGCCATCTGCCGCTGGCGCTGCACGACGGGCCAACATCAGGCGAAACGTAGGGTTCAGCGGAGCTGCTTACGCATCGTATGCTAAACGCAACGTGAACTGAGTTTGGACATTATTGCTAGTATACACTTAGGAAATATCACTACCGCCTAGCCTATATCGACTGGTTTCGATTAGGTGAAGCAAATACATAACATTTTTCATGATCTCTGTGCTCTCATTTTAAGCCGCAACTTCTGCAGTCCTCGAGAGGTATGTTGATCTGCATTGATTGGTTTGTTTTGGCGCTCTGGCGCTGGCAGTACAGGTGTTGTCGTTAGGTAAATACGGTTACATTCAAGCCTCAGCCTGGAGTCATGGACTCGATACTCCGCAGATTTCGCGGCTAACGATGTCGTCATGATCGTACTTTTCTGGCCACCCTTCTTTTGGCAAACGGCTCGCCCAACCGACAGCAAAGCACGATGCAAATATAAGGAACGCGTAGACGCCATATCCGCCAAGAATATTCTTTTCTACTGAGAATGAAAACATTGACGTTGCGAGCCAGGGCCCAACTGCGCGAGCAAACGAGACGGACATCTGCGATAGGCCATTCGTTGCGCCCAGTGACTGCTTGTTGGGCGAAGACGCGGTTACGAACATGAATATGCATCCTGGTCAAGAAAATCATCAGCATATGTCGAAAAAGGACATGTCAAGTATGTACCATATCCCAGATCTGTTGCACTTAAAAATGCGACCAACAACCCAATCAAGGTCCAAGTCAACCAACCAACGCCAAAGCTCCTTGCCGCAATGCTGATTACCGGGAACAGGAAAAAGGCAGGGATGTACGAGAACATGCTGAATACGAACGTGTTGCGCTCGCCGAAATAACGCACGATGCGAGCAAAGAGGAGTGTTTGGACTGCTCCGGTTGTTGCGCCGTACACACCCAACGCCAGCCCAATAATTTGGGGTGAGACGCCTAGTCCACCTATTTCGACAGGCATGGCGAGGAATAAGGGCAGGAGTGCGTACATGCAAAGGTTGAGGAAGGCGAGGGCTGCATAATTGGAGACGGAGAGCAGGACTGGGTAGATAAGAAGTTCGCGGAACTTGACAGGAGCGGCGTCGGTTGGTGGCTGGTCGTCTGCCTGCGCAAGTGTGTTGACGGTGTTGTCGGATGCGCCTCGTTTATGATTTCTTTCCTTCTTCTTTACTGTCTACACCTTGTGATTAGCACAGTGACCCGGGTGTAGCTGTGAGAGCGTACCTCTTTGAAGCTAGTCAACGTGACTAGGAAGGCCGAGAATAGGTATATTGCAACAACAAGGCAGGGCAGGAAATATGGATAGCTCTTCCAAAACGGAGATGGAAACGCGTTTGGAAACCTCTCATGTGGGTGCGAGAGAGTCCCACCAATCAAAGGTCTAGCAGTGGCACATTAGCTCAAGTTTTGAATGCCTGCACTAGTAATAATTCGCGTACCCAACAGTGCATCCTGTTGCCCAGACCAACGATAAAAGCGCGAACGCTTCAGCTCGGTTTGTCGTATCGGTCAGGTCACCCATCACACTCTTCATTACTCCTGTATGTGCGCTTAGGTTCGAGAGCTAAGTATGGGGTGAGAACGCGTACATACCGACATTGCCGTTGAGTAATCCTTGTAAGCACCGACTAGACCACGGTCAAACAAACAATAAAACCTCAAATGGGACAGAACCATACCTTACTATGAGAGCCAAAAAAGTCTTAGATAGACCAAAAGAAAGCATGGAGACCATACTGCCGAAGATGCCTATGAGCAGAACTGGCTTTCGTCCTACATGATCGGAAAGCCGGCTCCAGTGCAAGACGGTCACCGCCTCCGTCGCAAAGAATAGGGATTCCTTCGAGACAGCTGAGTCGGGGGAAAGTATACGTAGATCGAAAGTACAACTCACGATTAATCCCGCGTAGTAGCCCACTTTCCTATCGTCTCCTCCGGTAACGTCGAGCTCCCTGATGAGCTACCGAACGATGAGCGCCCGAAACAACCCAATAACAAAACCTTACTTGGTTAACATAGGGATAGATGGACTGACTAGTCAGAGGTTCTCCTATTTGCAAAAAGATGGCGATGGCGAGCTGAAGCTTTGGAAGCGGTGTACGAGGCTTCTTTGGTTTGGAGACTATGAGCAAGGGAGTTTGTTCGTCGTGAACAGTCACGGTATTTGACTCGGATTCCACCATGGTGGAACACAGTATAAGAAGTGTGAGAAGGCCCCGCAGTTCAATGGCTTTAAAAGGACAACCGAGCCTGGGTACTCCCCAAGATCCTTCCAGAGTCCGGCGACGTAAGAACTCCAAAATGTGGACATGGTCGGCGCCTAGGTTTATTGATGAGATTTCACGGGCTTCTCGGACATTAAGGTGGATTCTGAGGTTCGTTGATCATTGAGGCGCAGTTCATCGAAGCATTCGCCGGAAGCTGCAAACGGTACCGATGGTAGTTGTCCTGGCAGCAGCAGTACGAGGAAGAAGATCGTTTCGTTTGTGAAGCTGAGACAGCCAAGCGGAGTACGAAGCGGAGCTCAGGTATTGCGATCACAGCGTCACTTCGAAGTTTATCTGACAAGGAATCCCGAAGCGGCAGTCTCTCCCAAGTCTCCCTGGACTTGCTCACGACCGTGACGCTCATCCTCCTCTTCCCTAGGCGCATCGTTTTCCTCCTTATTCATCCTCACACACAATATACGGCATCTGTCTTTGCTCAGGTGGAGCAACCACCGGGAAGAGATCCTGCAGGTCAATGATAGCTTCTATTGCGCCGACAATTGAAGGCGTTTGAACCATGCTATACTTACCGCACCTCAAGGCCATCAAACCTCAGGCTTCAGGATAGGTCTAGCTGAGGTCCTAACATAGTAATCAACACACGTAGTTGAAGGTCAGTTGTTCTCGAATAATTTGTTGGAGACAGTAATGACTTGGACATCCCACTTCAATTTAGCTTTCAGAGCTTCATATGTTTGACCTTATGTCAACGCATTTTCGCGGTCTTCGCAGTCATCGGGCTATTTATCAATCGCAGATGGAGACAAGGACAAGATGAAGCACGAAGGACTGCTCGCTATTTAGCGACGTCGATTTCTAATTTTATGACGATCGGTAGCCACCCGCCAGCTTCTCGATCGGCCATGTATAAGCTGGAGGACAGGTAACATCCTTCCCCCTGCCAGCCTCTTCCCTCCCACCTCAGGCGTACACTCTATGCTACCACCCTTCTTGGCTGTCACAGTGATGTCTTGGTTTCTTAACGTTTTGGTCAATGTAAAAAAGGCACTCTACGCGGGATGGGAACGCGTCGTTCGCGGGTTTGTCTCCCTGAAACGGCCACAAAAACCACATAGATCGCCTGCCACTCTTCCTGTGTCCGCCGTCGCTGTAAAAGAAGAAGCGGTCAACAGCAATGGTGAGCTCAATCTCTCTACGACATCCATCCTATCTACAGCTGCTAACCAATCTGTTTCTCTTCAGTGTACATCCGCCAGCCATCGCCTCCGCAACCTGTGGGCGAGATTAATGCCCACCCAATCTCAAATAACAGCCCGCCACTTGAGCAAAGGCCCTGCCGAACACAAAAAGTTAGGCGTGGATCCCAAACTGCTAGAGCTTTGTTTCACGACGCTTTCAACGTGGCAGACCCCAACAGGGTGGCTGAGAAACCCTCAACCGCCCTCTTTCCAAACCAGTCCGGTGGGTCTAAATAAATAAAACATCACTCCCACACACTTCAATTGAAATGATAATGACTAGATGGGGGCTCTGCGAATGAACTTACGACATCGCCAACCACTGATAGTAGCGGGGGTGGCTCTCCACTCACGCCCGATTTCGAGGGTAACACTTCGTCCCCAACTACCGCTGGTAGTTCAACGGCTCCCACCACGCCCGAGGTTTATTCGCCCTCTGTCAATAGAGGAACATTCATCAGTACCATTTTGGCCAATCTCGAACATGACGGAAACTTCGAAGATGATATTCCACTTTCCGCGCTCATGATTCGTGGAATCCGCGATAATGCCAAACGGCACGGGTTTTCTGGGATTATCGCCGACAAGCTGAACGAGTCTTCATGGATCTCCAACCTCAAACCGGCGACCGTCAGTATCTCCTCGACCACTGTGATTGAACCCGCAGAAGACGAGGAAAGTCTTGACGTGGCGGATATGGTTGGGCATGCAGAGATAACTCCTGGCACTCTACCAGGGATCCCCCCTGTTCAAGAACAAGAGACAGAAACAGTAATCTGGCCCAGTGCATCACCCAGTCCTAACATGCAATGGAATAAGGATGGCTCAACATCCGAAGCCGAAGAAATCTCTTTATACAGCGTCGACTCTTTCATCCCATCTCAACGAGCCTCTTCGCATCTTTTCCGAAGATCTTTCCCTCCACCTGAAATCACCCTCACACCCCCCAGCCAGCCCGCGTCTCCTGTGATGCTATCCAGCCCATCGGATAGTATGATGCCGTTCGAAAACTCTTTCGCTGGAGACACGACGCTCATAGGATCTCCCAGAAGTCCCCACGTTGTCATTGATATGGAATCGATTGAGGACATCTTCAAGCCTGATCTTTTGCTGGTCCCCACCATCGATTACATGGGTGGGCATACCAAGACTTTGGGCCATTTCTTCGCCCCGGTGTCCTGTTCTGGAGACGACATTACGAGGAAGAAAAGGAAGAGGAATGGGTATCGCCTGGAAACATCATCGATCGACCTCATTTTGGCTGGGCTCGACCAGACCTTTCCTGACACGCCAACCCTTTTTCCACATCTCGAAATGCTAGGACAGCCGGATATGGACTCGGTCACCTTACATCGCCTCTCCGGGGTCACTGAAGTAGAGTCTTGTTTCTATGAAGAGAAAGAGAAACTTGTCGATGGTGAGGTTGATGAACGTAATCTGGGTCCTGAAGTGGGCGTAGTTCAGTCAATCTTGCCCGAAGATTTGACGATGACATCGCGATTTTCTGACTCGTCCGAAGTATGTAATTCCACTTATTTCACTGAAAGCCATCCTTATATCATTTCGCCAGGATGAATGCGATGACACGACGGAAGTCTTCTCCTTTAAACCCGGAATGAACAGTCAGGCCGCCTTCGCCGATCCTCTTCCTCGACGGTCTTCCTCCCGGCCTCCCAGCTTTGATCCTTGCTCCGTATTGTCTACCATCTTGGAGGAAGAAGAAAACGAAGATTCCGCGCAGTTCCGCATGTGCGACATATACGCCGTGACACAAGTTCAGCTCCAACCCTCGGCTTTCATTGATGAAGTTGGCTCATCGGCAAGGAAGAGGCTCTCTTTCACTGGCCTTAAGCGCAGGTGGTTTTCTCTAATTGAAGCTAGCGATGTTCATCTGTGGAAAGGGGAAAAGGTTCTCGGAAAGGCAAAGCGTCTATCTGCACCAGCTCTGATCCATACGGGCTCGTCAAGACCTTGTCCTACTATTACCTCTGGAGGTGGAATGCGTCTAAGCTTTACCAGCGGGAAGACATTTTCGCCCTTGACTCACAATCCAGAGCTTGTCGGGCAACCAGGCTTTGTCATAAGACCAAAGTCTCTCGTTCCCCTTGCTGACGCAGCAATTACCGCGCCCAGTCTACTTCCATTCCCTCGGAAAGAGGTTGGAACCGCTGGACTAGTGCCATGGACGCTGTACAACCCACAAGGGCAATCAACGATCGAATGGGAGTCGACATTTTCTCGACGATCTTCGGTCTCGTCTGGGTCTATGTATTCCTTTGCAGAGGATACGACTATCACCGCCGTCAATCCTGGAGTGCCTGTTCCCGAATTATCGGGTACCGAGTCTGGTTCGATTGGGTGCTTCCGCAGCTGCGGAGAAGGTTTGGCTGAGCAGTCGCTTGTTTTGAACATGATTGTCTCGCATCCACAAGGTCTGGACGGGATTCTGGCGATTCTTGATACACTGGAAATCGACCCTCCTCCTGAACGACCCTTGAGCTCGATATCTGTGGCTTCGACTACTTTCCGTCTAAATCCTCGGTGGAGTATGGGTGATGATGGGTATTATGCAGATTCTGAGGGCGATTTTTCTGCTGCAGTTGCCGTTTAATGAGCTTGATTTTAAATTTTATCTGCATCTCTCTTTATTAATGTTCTGTTCAGCTGTCTGCATCTGTTTCAAGATTTACTTTTATGCCCGTTACTATTCGTTTTGTTGTTCTGTTGTTGTTCGTACTCATGTTGCACTCTTTCCCCCCCATATGTGTGCACCTATCTCCGCCGTTGTAAGTAATAGGTTTCTAGTCTTTGATGTATCATTTGTATCTACTGCTACCAAGCGCCCGTATCTTCTGGAACGTTCGCGTGGTAGTTTGACCCTAATTCCATCAGTTTCTTCGGAAGGCTTTCGGGGCCGTTTAGACCAGGAATATGCCCTTTTCAGGGTTCATCTCTAAAGCTGTGGTAATTGGCGAAAATGCCGGCTGCCGAGATGGAAAGCCATGTACAGAACTCGGACTTTAAGAACGTTACAGCTCCGTAATGGCCTTTCCATCAGATTCCGACAAGCATGCGGCTCTGAGCTCGATGAACTTGGACAGAACGCGATCACGACATTTCAAACGAGTAATGCCAAACCCAGCACCGGTGTTCTTTTTCGTTCAGGGCTCTTCAGGGGCTTTCGGAAGTTGACCCGGAAGGAGTCCTGATAGTCGACTAGGCTTAGTAAGAGGAGGGAGGGGACATTACGAGCGGAGGACTGTCGATTTCGCCGTCACGGTCCTTCTCTCCCTGCTGCATTTGTTGGTTAAAGGCAAGTATGGGTGTCTATTAAATTAAACGAGCACCACTCAATTCCCATTTATCCAGTTTGCAGCCCCATTCGATTGCTAGTACTTACCATTCGATTGCTAGTACTTACCATTCGATTGCCCCGGCTGTCAACTTTAACTCTTGGTGACCGTAGCCGAGGTCCACTTGCTTTTCGCTTGCTTTTTCGCAGGAAGGCCGGCCACCGACCGATACGAATACGACCAACGACTAGGAACTCAGATTTTACGACTCTTTACGATGACCAGGGCGAAGAACGCTGCTGATGTTCCTAATGTTGAGCGGGACGGGACAGTCGCGGTGGACGAGGAGACGCCTTTGTTGGAGGTCGTAGTGGCTGGGCATGGCAGGCAGAAGAAGAAGAAAATGACACCACTGCCCTGGTTCCAGTTCTCGATAGTGATGTTCCTGCAACTTGCAGAACCTCTGACTTCGCAGGTTATCTCGCCGTTTATGCCGCAGGTGTGTGTTTGTTCTTCTCTGCTATTAGGGACTTTTGGTGAATGTCGGCTTACCTTCTTGCGGCTTAGTTGATTAGGGACCTGGGCATAACGGGAGGCAATGAAGCTGCTGTTGGATATTATGTTGGGATGATGGTGAGTAGCTTTTTTGCGTGTGGCTTGACGAGTCTAAAGGCTAAGCTTGTGTTGCGTAGCAATCAATATTCTTTTTGACGCAGGCACTGACTATACTGCACTGGAGTCGACTCTCGGACAGTATTGGGCGAAAGCCCGTCATCCTCATTGGTCTTTCCGGACTTACAATCTCGATGTATTCTTTTGGACTGTCGAGGACGTTTTGGGGGCTCGTCTTGAGGTTAGTGCAATGATTACTCTTCATGGATTCCTTTAGCTGAGGGTGCATATTCAGTCGAAGCTTGAACGGTGCTTTAAGTACGTCCTTCTCCGAAACCTGCCTGTCATTGGCCTTACAATCATCTCACTTCCGCAGATGGGAACATTGGCGTCATTAAGAGGTATGACATTCTTTATCGAGTGTATACGCAACCCTTAGTATCTTTAGTATGATGGCAGAATTGACCGATGAGACCAATATCTCTATGGTTAGCAACCTTTTTAGGTCATCTTCTGGTTATCGGCTACCCCTAACCACATCCTCACCCTAGGCTTATGCATATTTCCCGATTGCTTGGTCTTCCGGGAGCACGGTAAGTGGAGTAACCTTTTCTCGAGATTCAGATTCCAATTATCTGTACTGATAGCTCGGCCCCATCATTGGCGGCTCCCTCTCCAAACCAGCCGAGCGTTTCCCCGGATGGTTTGGTAACAGCGAATTCCACAAGAAGTACCCATACTTTTTGGCGTGCGCAGTACCAGCGACATACTCTTTGATCTCATTCGTCGTCATCTGGGTGTACCTAAAGGAGACTCTGCCCAATCCCACCCCCATCCGGCAATATCTCACAAAACGACAAAAAAAGCCCACCTCTAAGCTTTCCAAAGCTCTGGACTCGCAAGATCCTGGACAGGCCGGGATTAGCCATAGCCTACCAGTGAGTGGAGAGGCTAGCGAGGGCCCGAACGAAAAGGAGCATATACCTTTGAGGTCGCTCCTGACTCGACGCGTAATTACTGCAGCGGGGAACTACGCGGCGATTTCTTTGGTGGATATTGCGTTCAGGGCTATCCAACCACTCTTCCTCTCCACGCCTATTGAAAAGGGTGGACTCGGCTTGCCACCTCACATCATTGGAAACCTCATGTCTGTTTATGGTATTATGAACGGGTTCCTGCAGGTGTTCTTCTTTGCAAAGATTGTCGATCGTTGGGGAGCAAAGAAGACGTTTATTGGTGGGATGATATCTGCCATCCCTGCTTTTGCTTGCTATCCTTTGTTGAATATGCTCGCGAGGAGTCAAGGGCTCAGCAACCTCGTTTGGATCCTTGCCGTTACTCAAATTCTTATCTCTATTGGGATGGGTTTGTGCTATGGTAAGTGGCTCTTTAGTCGTTTGACCTTTGTTGCATGCGGTACTGATTGTGATTCTCCAAGGTTCTGTGTTTATCTTTATTGCAGCAGCTGCACCGAACCGGGCTTCTCTCGGCGCAACCAATGGTCTAAGCCAGGTACTGTTTCCTCACCTGAGTCGCATGTCTTTTCCTCAGCTTATCAAAATCTCCAGATGACCGTCAGTGTGATGAGGGCCATCGGACCTGGTGTCGCAAGCTCCCTATTCTCTCTCTCCATTGCGCACAACCTGGCAGGAGGTTGGTTGGTGTATTATATCCTTATTGGAGTTGTGGTTGGAGCACTTTATGCTGCCAGCTTTTTGCCCAAACGACTCTGGGCCCAGGCACCGTAAAGAGTTCAATGGCAAAAACGGCGCTAATTCCATAGCATGCCGATTGTATCTATGTAATTAATGAATCCCGCTATTGTATAAGCTTGACCTTCGAGTCTATTGAGTTCCCTCAGGCCTCAAGCAAAGCCCCGGCCGCAACGCCAAGCCGGTCGAGGACAATGCATCCGGCCACATCAGCGGCCCGGATCGGCCCAACCACGGGACTGCCCACGTCTGAGTTGTTCTGTGAGCTGACTCCCTTCTCTCGTTCCCCGACCTATAAATCCTCTCCCTTTCTCCCCTCTTTTTGTTCTCCACCTTCTGGGCCCTTGTTATCAATCTGTGGCTAGAGCAATGTCGGCATTCGCCAACCTCATGGCGCTTAGCGCTACCCAGACGAAGCAGCAAGAAAGTGCTGTAGAAATGGCCCTACGAGAGCGACAGCGCAAGGAGACGGAGTTGCGGAGGCAGCAGGAAGCGAAGGAGGCAAAGGAGCGGGAACAGGAAAAGAAGCGCCGGTTGAAGATTCTGGAGGACCAGAAGCGGGAGGACGAGAGACGGAAGAGGGTGGAGGAAGCGAAGAAATTGGCTGAGCAAAGGGCGAGGGAGCGGGAGAGGGATGATGCCCTATCCTACGGCTCTAAGCAACATACAGCCAAGGCCGGGTCGTCGTCCAAGTCGAAAGAACCTCTTCGCAAACCTCTCAATGATGATTCTACCCTGTCCAGGGAGGAGTTGCGACAGCAAAGAATCCAGCGGGAGATGAAGAGGCTGTATGGGGATACAAACCGCTCGTCGCCAACGAGGGCCTCCACGACGCAGCGAACAGGGCGCAAGCTGCCTGGTGGTGCCGTAAATATGACCGCAGCTGATGCTGGAGGCCAAGCGGCGAATTACAAGTCTGTCAAGGCCAGGATTAATGCTACGCCAAACTTCTTGGTGAAGTTGAATCAAAACAAACGGGATACACGAACAATCGATGAGATTGTACAGGATCGTGCAAAGGTGAAGGAGACCAAGATTTTGCATGGTGAAGACGCTCGAGGTTTCACTGATTGGTTTGGGTCGAAGAAGGAGCCGGAGAAGAAGACGAGTCGGCCATCTTCTGTTACCCCCACATCTGGTACCAATACTCCTTCATGTACGTCGAGTTTCCGTGATCTTTCGGGCTCATGGCCTGACGGTGTTTTCGATAGCCTCGCATCCTCAGTCTGCACAGAAGCGACCACCCACTGCTTCGAAACCTACGACATCTGCAGCTCGACTCGCTACCTCTGGATCTTCCTCGCACTTGCAGCGGACTTCCACCATTCCACCCTCCCGGTCTGACAGGAATCGAGTGGCTGACAAATCGAAGTCCTCGCACTCGAAAGCCACCAAGAATGCTTACGATGACCGCTACTCTGGCAAGAGCTCCTATGATGATCGTTATTCCAGCAGCAAGAGTGGACTGAAGAAACGGCAACGTTCTTCCAGTCGCTCGGAGACACCGCCACCTAAACGACGTCAACGTTCACCAGCTGAAAGTGACGACCTGGATCAAGACGTCAGTACAACCATCTGGAAAATGTTTGGTCGCGATCGCCGAAAATATGTGTCCCAAGATGTCTTCAGCGACGATGACGACATGGAAGCAGATGCGACAGCCCTCGAGCGAGAGGAGCAGAGGAGGTTGGTATTCGTTTCATTTGTGGTCGTTGCTTTCGTCTAACGTTCCTATTCTCATCTACAGTGCTCGTCTTGCTGCCTTAGAGGATCAGCGTGCTATCGAAGACCAGCGACGACACGAAGAAGAGAAGCGTCGACGCAAGAAGGAGAAGGAACGGGCGGCTCGAGGATAGCGGCCGCTCCTCTGTTATAGATCATGCAACATACGAACGCATCTTTGAACGAACTCCGGAACAAGTGCCAGATACCGGCTCAGTCGGTCGAACCTAGATCGATTGACGTGTTATTCTATCCCCTCTTCCTCTCTCTGGTCAACTAACGCGACCAGATGTACTTATAATTGCCATTTAGTGCCTCTTCACCATGGTTGGAACAACTATCGCACTTCTAATCTCCCGACGACAAATGATCCCTGCATTACAATTCATACTTTACTTCTTTCGCATTCAAGAACTCTACGGCAGACTTAACCCATCTATGGACATTTTTGCAATGATTCTTCCTGTTCGATCCTCACGTACGGTTCTTTGTATGACCCACTCTGTCCCCTTGGAAAGGGACAACCGTAATACGTTTCTCATTGTAACTCTGGTGCTGTTATCGCTGGTTACAAATACATACACCTGTAATTCGTTGTGCTATATATTTATCACTGTATTTTTAAAGTGACCATTGCCTATTCTCGCAACTTGGAAGCTAAAAGGGTTCTTAATATACGGACTGCTCCCGCTGGAAATTGATGGGATTGCATTGTGGCTTTCTCCAGCCAGCCACATAACCCTGGTAGTCCTGCGCATCGAATGGGAGTCACCCGTGCGTGTTCAGCCTGTAACAAAGGGACACATAACTATATGCTAATACCTGACCGATCACAATCATCGCAGGGCGAGCCCAATCACTTACCCCATCCCAACGGTTGTCTAAACAGGGTCCAGCCGCCGCCGCCAGTAAGGGACCAAAACCCCCCCAAAGCCTCTCTCCCAGCCAAGAGTTCGAATATGGACTGGGTGTCAATGGCGAGACTGCAAAACGTATCAAGGCTAGTAGTGCTCGCCAGCGCTCACTGGTCGGTCGGTGCTGATACTCCCTCAGGAACTCATACGCACTCTGATGGATAACACGCTTGATCCTGGCAAGTTCGCAAGCGACCAATCCGACCTCATCAATGACATTGTGACCTCGGTAAAGTTGTCTACTCTTATCTGGCCACCGTTCGTTGGTTGATGACCCCAATCCCATCAGGTCCTGGAAAAGAAACAAGCAGTGATAAGCGGCTCCGATGATCTTTTCAAGCACTCAGTGATCAAGAAGTATATCAACAAACGTTTTGGATGGATGAGATGGAAGAAGTTCAAAGATTTAAATGTTCTAATGAAGCAAGAGAACGATGACAATGCGTCCATCTTTCGGAAAGATAGGGGAACTCGACAGGTAGGCAATTCACAGTGACTACTCGTTTGAGAACCCCGTTGAAGCCTTGCTTCGATATGACAGTCACTTCCTCCACCTCCATTACCGAGCCGACGTTCAGTAGTTGACCGCGGGCCTACTCCTGACCAGGGCGAAGGGCAGTCACCTTCAATGGAGGACTCTGATCGGGAGACTGATATCGTCTCGACTCCCACCTGCTCCACACGCTCTTCCGGTGTGCGAACGCTCGATTCTCCGTACACATCCACCTCCAGGAATCCAATCATTCCACCAGCTTTTACTTCCGCACCCGCGTCTAAACCACTCGTTGATGTTGCTGCTGCTTCAACATCCACCTTGACCGTATTCTCACCTCCTCTAACACCAAACTTTCTTCGCAGCGACATCCCCGTCCCAACCGCAAATAATCGGCAGCTACTCCCGCTACCGGAACGACCAAAATATGAGACATACCTCCAATACTATGGTGGCACAAACAAGATGGAGGTGGCCGGTGTGGAATTCTTCCTCCGGTCGTGCATGCCATCCATGATCCATTTCCTCCCATATTTTCTGGAATTCGGTTGCAAGAATCTACTGTTCTTGAAGGCCGCTAGTCTGTGGCCTTCGGAGGATATTGAGCAGGAATTTCTGAAAAAGCTGCCGACGTCTAATGGAAGAACGTTGACAAAGATGGAGTTGTTGGTTCTTAGGAAGCATTTACAGGGATTCCAGTTTGAGGACAAAGTTGCTATACTCCCGCCTAGGAATCCTCCGGCATAGGAGTGCCTGGACCCATGAGATCCTTTCGCGTTATTGGCAAGTGTACTATCAAAGTAACCTATATTATTGGTATGCCTGATATGATATATCTCCCTGGTTTTATTTGTAGCTGCTGAAGGCATCGGTCAAACGTATGACATCCAACTCGCTCACTTTCCTCTCCACGCTTGAGTCCAAATTCAGAACCTTCTGTATCCTCCTAATCACTACTTCGATATCTTCTGTACTTTTTTCGGCGACATATCTCAGCGAATTTCCGTCTGTAAACCCAAATTCAACGAATGCGGGGAGCATATACTGCATCGAAGGGCTCATTGCATTCAAGAAAGCTCTGACAGCGCTGAACTTTTCCTCACTACTGCTCGCTTGCTCTTGTACGAGTCTTGCCCTCACTACGGGCTGTGCGCTCCCAGATCCTTCTGGAGAGATATCAGCGGTCGCAGGTTTCTCCGCGAGTTGAGGGGGATTGTCAACGTGCTGAGAGGGGACTTGAGCTTGGTCCATCCCTTTCAAGTTAGGCTGGTTAGCGCTTAAACATTCTGCCTTGACCTTGTCCATGGTTTGTGTGCGTCGTCTCTTTCCTAATGCGTGCCCCACACGTTCGTATCTCGAGACGCAAGTTGATGTTTTTGCGGAATTTTGCTCGAGGTGAGGGTTTTGGCCTTTGTCACGGCGACCGTGATGAATGGCATCCGCCTTTCCGACAACGGAGTCCTTGGCAGAGGAATGAGTATCATTCGAAGGCCCATCATCATCATCATCATCATCATCGCTCCAATCTGTGTCTGAGTTAGCTGTGATTTCTATAGCACATACAGTGAATCGCAGGGTCGCACCATAAAGTGAAGAGCCGGGATTCATGGCGTCGTCCGAGTCGTCTTCAGACATGTCAGAGGAATCCGAGTCCGAGATACTGTCGCAGCTAGAGGAGCTATTGGACTTGCGCTCGGGACTCGACGAGGTGTAGACGCCGCGGTAGGCTGCAGCCCTGGGCTTTGCTTCTCTTATATTTTCCTGCTCACGACGGGAGTCCGATTTTTGTATATCTTTCTTGCGAATGAAGCGGTAGAATCGGCGCTGGCTGTGTTGTCGGAGGAGATAACATTTAAGGGCTCGAGTGTGGGCTGGGGATTTCATGCGAATTTCTGGATTGCAGCTGACGATCTAGAAATGCATTTATCCTGTGAGTGGTTGCTGGCTATGGGGGAGTGATCGTGGTCCTGTACACTTGCCTCTTGAATTGCACGTCCGAGCTCGATGGGCTGGTCCATGGCGGTCAACTCCAGAAGAAGGAATCTGTCTGCTGCTGCCTTTGTGCAGCTCTACACTCCAGTGTCAGTCAGTGCCTTTTCGAATGAGAACAGAGTTGAACGGCCCAAAAGGGCACGTACCTTGAAATTTTCGAAATCCTCTTTTCCAAGCCCCAGCATATCTCGTATGTGACCTGTCGGCATAGATCAAGATAAGTGGACGCCCTTGCCGAGCAGTGTCAAAGGACGTACGGTTTCTCCAGTTTTGTTGCCTAAGGCCACATGTATGAGCTTGGTGCAACGTAAGCTGTAGTGACTTGGTCAATTTACAGTAACTGGGTGGCATTGGGAAGGTGCAGACGGAAGTGAGGAAAAGCGGCTTGCAGCTGGTCTTCAATAAATGAGGAAAAAGCCTAACGACAGTGGCGCAGCCTGCAATGGTATAGGAAGAAGCAAACATGTTAATCCTAGCGCATGTCATGTCAAAGATATGGTGGCCTGGAGACAATTTGGGTAGAACCTCTTGAAACGTCGTACGCGACATGATATTGGGGAGCAAAAGACATAAGGCCTCGTTTGGATTGTTGGGACCTTCTAGAAAGTTATGCGCATGTGCAAATCTCGCTCTGGGTACCTATGGGTGCTCCAAACACGGATGAAATGCTTGTATGAATGTTTTTTTGTAGTATTCAGATTTTCCTACAGTACTTGTTGTATACACATGGCCCGTAGGCAGATGCAATTAGTTGTACACATTATTGGATGTCACCGATATTCAAAAAAGGGGTTGTGCGAAGGTCGAAGGTTTTGTCGTAATGTCAATGCGAGTCGTCATGCCAGGAATTACAATAATAATGATAGCGTGTGATGCGGATGGTTCGGAGTGTGGGGGTAACGCAGGAGCTCCAACTTGTGGAGTATAATGTGCGACGGTGTGGATGAGTGCATTAGGTCAATGCAAAGTGCAGATGCTGATTGTTTGATGATGAGGCGAACGCCGTGATGATGCTGTGCGCAGGGTGCGAAGGATGTACGCGCGTGGTGGTAGATGAGGAGAATGCAGGTGTCACAGATGCTAAACCATTGCGAGCGTAAGTTAGCAAATTGAACGACAGGCGACGGCGGGCTGGAGGAGACCTACAAGAGTGGGGTTGTGTTGGTGACGGGGATGTGGAATGGTTATTCCAGAGCACGCTTACGCGATGGTGCAGTATGATGTGCTTCCACGGCTTCCACCAGTCTCCTGCTCGGCAGGGACGGAAACATCGACTTCCTCGACTTGGGGAGCAGAGAAGATGGAGAGGATGCTTGAGAAGGAATCCATTGATTTAGAGGGAGGATTGGTCGTTGGAAAGTTGAAGGTGGAGCTTGTGGGGGAGCTTTGAAAGGCGGAAGAGCTTCTGAGGTTTGCAGTAGGTCGACATCGTTTATTTTATAGTCACAGATGCAAATGTCAGTGAACGTATGGAGTTCTCATGGCTAATTGTTAGCTGGTCGTCGATTAGTCGGCGTTGTATAGATCGTTGAAAGGTTGCGAAGTAGAAGACAATAATGCATAGGCTTGGACGAGGTAATGGTGGGATAGATTCTCTAGATTTTACGACTTGGTTCCGATAAAAGACAATAGAGTCGGGTGATGGCAAGTTGACGGTGATAAGTCAAGGAACGCCAGAGATCCGGGCAAAGTTGATAAAACAATAGAGTCGGCCCAATTAAGAAATCAGGTGGGAACGCGGTGGTCCTCCTTTCGATGCGCTCCTTGGGGATGACTCGAAGCCGACGTTCGAAAAGGAAAGAGGAGATAAATCAAGCGAGAGTGTGTCCAAATGAGGCTGAAGTCGAGAGAGATATGGGTTGCATGTTGGTGGCTCTGGGAACGGACAATACGAGAGACAATACCGACGTCAGGCGCAAGTTATCACCGGGGAGACAGATGCGGACGGTGATAACCGTTCAAGCTTGAAGAGGAAGCAAAATCCATTCACGTCTATAGCCTACTAGATTGAGATGTTCAAGTCAAGCGGTTCATGTAGTCGCCAGTTACTATTGTGTTGTTGCCAGCATCGCAAGGTTCGTCCAGTTCTCGATTTTGGCCGCAGAAAAGAGGTGAAACAAGGAATAAAGATGTCGACGGTGGAAGGGGCAGAGATAAGACGGGGGGATGCAGGTAGCCAGCAAAGCCCAAATATAATCGCAGACTTCGCGATATATGTCCTCGCACAAAACAAAGGGAAGACTATTTTTGGCAGACCGTTCGGCGCGTAGGCGCATGTTGGTCAGCAACCACTGGGATGTCTCACGGTCTCGTGCTGGAAGACAGGGTCCCGTGACCGGGAACGCGCTCAGCACGAAATTGAACCAATGCCCTTATTTGGACACGAACCTATCTCCACGACCACGACCGACTTGCACCATGTTCAAAGGAATTCTTCCCTCGAAAAGAGTCGTATCTCAGGACTTTACATTCCTTACTCCTCTCTCAGATGTTCCTCCAGGCAAGGAGAATCTTCCATTCGCCAATAACGCACAAACCAATGGCAGGAGTGGACGTTCAGTCCTAGTCCTGGGCACCAAGAAGAAACGGTCAGAGTCCAAGAAGCCAAAAGATACAGACGAGCCTCTGGATATACCTGACACCAACCTGGCCTTTGACAAGCTCCTGGTATGTCTGCCGTCTGCACAAGGAACCAAGAATTACGCTAATGAATAAACTGGACAGGATGAACTTCAGATTCCTCCTTCATTACGACCCAAACTGCTTGGAATGGACTCAACAGTCAAAGCAGCCATGCTCAAATCGTCCCAAGTCCTGTCTCTTAACCCAGCTCCAGCAGCGCCACCCGCGACACCTCCCCGAACATTGAGACGAGTCCATAGCACAGAATCTCTAGCCTCCCCTAGACCGGCCTTCCTCAACGAAATCGAGCACATACAGCAGCCAAAGACAGCCACATATGTTTCGTCTCACAACTCCCCATACTCCTCACCACGAGCTCGTCAAGCAAGCGGCCACTCACGAGGAAACTCGTTCGATGCGTCCAGGTTCTTCTCAAGGAGCCAGGTCAACTTAGCTTCGATGTCTAATCTGGACCTCACGGCTGGAGGAAAGATTAGTAAAGAGAAGATTGTCCCCAAGAATCTTTCCCCAACCCGGTTCTGCAGCATTCTTCAGGGCCAATCAAGCACGCAGGTTGATGTCGAGGATATAAAGAAACTCCGACTGATGCTTCGGAATGAATCCGCCAGGTTCGTACAGCACATAAGATTAATAGATCGCTTGCTGAGAACAAACTGCAGCTGGACTGAGGAATTCTGCATCGCTGGTGGCTATTCAGCATTGTTGACCCGCCTGAACGAAATCCTCGAGGTTGAATGGAGGTAACGAAACCCCCTCACTTATGCGAACTTCGACTCATTGTCTGCTATAGAGAGGAACAACATGGCGACAAAGTTCTTCATGAGCTATTGCGCTGCTTCAAAGCACTGTCAACATCTTCTATTGGATGCTTTGCTCTCCGAAGCTCATGTCCTACTCCATGGGCACAACTTGTCTCTCTGTTATATTCCGACAAGAAGCCAGGCGAGGTTGCTACACGCCAGTTGATTGTTGACCTCCTCATGACTCTCTTCGACCTCTATCCACCATCGTCACTGCCTTCTCATGCAAGGAACGGCTCCCTCTCTGGCCAAAGAGCTCATCGTGAGGCTTGGGAAAGCCAAACCACGATCTCAATATCCAACATCATCAACCTTCCTGCACCACATAAATCTTTGTTCTCTTTCATGCGTTCCCTGCTCTTGACACCTGCCCCACCTCCATCGGAAGCACCTGGTATACCTGTCTCTCCTCACGAATTCATCGAGTCTCTCCATGTTCCACGAGTCTATAAGAGCTATCTGCAGGAAATGTCAGATGTCTGCAGGGACTACTTCTGGGTCTTTTGCCATCCGAACAACACGATCTGGACTCTTTCGGAAACGGATGAGAACCGCGTTGAGAAACCCAAAGCTCCTAGCGGAATGACTGGCGGTGTAGAATTTGAGGCCATTGGCTACTTCGTACGTCGCTTAAATTCATTCTTTAACTAACTCTGATCACTGACTTTGTGGGACAGGCAACTCACCTGAAGTTCATTAACGCTTTGGCAGCATCTGTGGCCGATCTAAATATGCCCAAAGACCACGAGCTCTCTGCGTATCACTTCCACGCCGACCTCTTCCTCTCTGGCCTTGAACGTATTTTGGTCGTAAGCATCTCCCGCCACCTTGCGTTGACCGTACACTCACCTCTGCTTCCCTGCTCCTCATCCTGTAGATCTCACGCAAAGCATCCACGACCTACTACCCCACCCTCCATCTCGAAATCTCGCGTTACGTCAACAGGGCGGTCGAGGCTGGCTACGAACTGCCTTACACTGTCTCAAGGCTTATCGGAATGCCCCCTGTGAACGTTGCAAAGAACCCGCTGCACGCTGCCACCACTGGAACGCGAGCTGCCCCAGTCAACGCGTCGCGTCAGGCTCCCACCACGCCTGCGAAACGCCCGCAGGGACCGATTCTGCCTTCGCCCAGGAGGCTCGACCCGATCAAATTTGATTAGACGCTGCACTCTGCGTGAATGGCTAACGAAGACTCCCGTTTGTCCATGGCGTGAAATGGATAATGACTAATGTAGAATGATCGAAGGGGAACGACATAAAAACGAATACACGAACGAACGAAATCCACTCATTACTATCAGTGGAAGTTTTCGTTTTCTTACGAGATTGACGATATAACGACGATGACACCCCTCCCTCTCATCCACCCTCTTATCCACCTTGTGTTTCTTTTGTTACAAAGAAGTATACTGTATTTATTCTTGTAGTTATAAGTAAGTATGAGTATGTGCATGTATGCCCACCTCTCTCCTGCAGCAACATGTTTTTTGAACAGCGACACCCAATACCATCCAAATATTACATTCATCCTATGGAATTCGCGATACATACAAGTGCCACATTTCCAAGTAGGTGAGAGGATTATATATACATAAAGATATGTTGGTTCAGGAGGTAAGTGTACCACCGTTTGTTCAAGCATTCCTCAACTCTGAGCGGATGATATCCGCGAGATGCTCAGCAGACGCAAGGACCGCCGCAGCCTACCCAAACAGAACTACAGTCAGAAGCTAGCGCACTGACGGAGACCAAAACACATACCGTATGTCCAGATACGATTTCAGGGAAAATAGACGCATCACACACCCTCAAGCCCTTCACCCCATACACCCTCAAATGCGAATCCACAACACCTCCCTGCTCGAGCGGCGCCATCTTGCACGTCGTCGTGGGGTGGTACAGTGTCTCAACGCGCTCCTTGATCAGCTCAGCCAGCTCCTCGTCCGTCTTGAGGTGAGTGTCCGAATCGAGCAGTGCCTCCTTGTCGCCGAGGTCCAGTCTGCTCGCGAGGGGTTCTTCCTTTGCAATCTTGGTGATTAAGCGGACGCCTCGGACAAGTTTTTGGAGGTCCTCAGGTTCTTTGAGGTAACTGGGTGATGAAAGGGGACGAGTATGAGCTGTGTGTTTGAGCAGAAGCTGATGGCATTTACTTTGGGTTGAGGACCGGGGCGTCCCATGGGCTTGCCGATCGAAGAGTAAGGGTTCCCTTGCTCTTTGGTCTGAGTAAATTTAGCACCGTCAGTTCAATCTAGAAGCAGCTCGAAAGCGACGGCGGAAGACGTACCGCAGTAGAACTGCGTGTACAGCGAAAGTATGCATCGGGAAGGTGAAGTCTCCGTGATCCTTTAGTATCATCTTGTTTTCAGCCCACGATCTCAAATACATGGTGATATGACCGAGCACACCTTGTATGCCATCGGAGTGGTGAAGATTTCGAGGTCTGGGCTGTTATCCGCAGAAGTCGTATCGTTCAGCTTGTCTGGATAATCGGACTCTGAGAACAGCTTGCGATCATCGCTTCGAACGAACGCTGCCGATTCTCCGAACTAACAGGAGATGGGCAGTCAGCTTTGTAGAGAGCCGGGAAAAGAGGGCGTACATTTGTAGCTAAAGCACCTGTCCTCAAAATTTGGTACTGCAGGGTGGAGGCAATCAGTCTGAAGACGTCTGGGATAGACTTGGGCTTGACATGCAGAGGAGAATCTTTGTAGCGGTTCTTGTAGTAAAGATCGACGACAGGGTGGTCAACCAGGTTGTCTCCTACCCCAGGAAGGTCCAAGGCAACAGGGATGTTATGCTTCTCCAACTCAGCTGCAGGTCCGATTCCGGATAGCAGGAGGATCTGTAAGGGTAATCAGTACGATGGCAAGATATGAATATAAGCCAATAGGGCTGACATGGGGAGAGTGAACTGCACCAGCACTGTATAACGCGTCAGTTTGTGGGGAAGGGACATCGGATGGTAATAAGACATACGAGACAATGACTTCACGCCTCGACTTGACGCGATAACGGGTACCATTCTGGCTCTTGGCAAACTCGGCGCCAACTGCTTTGACTTTATCTCCGACCTTCTCTGTGATGATCTTGGTGACCGTGGCGTTGACGACTACTTTAAGATTGGGTCGGGCCAGGACCTCGTGCGTGAGGTATGCAGATTCAGAGGAAACACGGGTGCCCTTCTCATCAATGAAGGTCACTGTTGGAAAAGAGTCAGAGTGGCTTCTGTTAAGTTTCCTGTGGGAACATACTAATCTGGGAAATGGTCAGCTGAGGGCAGTTCGAAGGGGCCAATGGGGCGTACTTACCTTGTTAACACCCAGGGTTCCCTTGGACGTGTTAAAATCAGGGCTGTAAGGAATTCCGACTCTCTGGCAGGCCTTGATGAAAAGCTTAGACCCTTCAGACACTTCACTGAAATATCCAATCTCTACTGGGCCATCCTTGCCCTTGACACTCAGGTCAACGTCTGGGAATTCGGGGTGAGGAACGTATTTCTCATATTTCCTGAAATATCTGCAATGCGTCTTCGTCAGAAAGAGAAGTATCTCGCAGTCAAACGCAATTCAAACACACCTCTGGAGGTTGTGCCATTTCCAAGCATCATCGTCAATAATGTCTCCCCATCTATCGAAGTCGGCTGGTGCACCAATTTGGGCCCTTTGAACCCATATTAGCCAAAGGAGGATGTGTTTGTAACTTGAAGCTGGACCCACATTTGAGCATTGATAGAGGAACCTTGTCAAGGTGACGACGTGTGAGTGAGACCTCATACCAAGAGCAGGGATATACTCGAGTACATACATCCTCCAAGCATTTTGGCTGGAAATAGGTCGTTAGGTGGTGGTAAATATCGCGCACTTTCACGCTCACCTCTTGGCCAGAATTTCCGCTTCCCGTTTGCAGAGTCTTGAGCTTCAGTGTAGAGCTGGTGTACATGCTTTGTACGAAACAAGAGCGAGTATGCAACGGGTATACGAGTTTCCTTGAGTGTCCGCCCGCTACAGGAGATTCGGTTAACTCTGGGTCCACATTACTTTGAAGCATTCATACCTTTGGCCAGCTTCAAGAAGAAGAACCCGCAGCGACGGGTCTTCCGACAGGCGAGCCGCCAGTACACATCCCGCAGTACCTGAGAGTGTGTCAGAGCAAGAATGAGTCACAAAACCACCCGAAGTTGCGCACCTCCTCCAATAATGATAATGTCGTATTCATCAAATTCCAAGTCCTCCTTCACTTCTCGCGCAACCTGCCTTGCATCCGCAATAAGCTTCGTCCTACTTCTTGCTTTCAAAGCGCGTTTAAGTAAGATTGAAACGGCAACCACAGTGAGCCATGTAAGTCTGTTGTTTCCAAGTCGTGCCTTCGTGTTCATCGCAAATGCGCTCAGAGTCGATCCTCCGATGGTGGCCATGGTCGCGGCTGGTCCGAGCGGTCAGTGAGATATGGGGCTCCACTTGTGGGGGATTACTGTATTGAAATCTATCGGAATAAGACCGGCTTAACCTTTAAACGGGTTCCGGAAGCTTTGCATAAGTTTGCAAGTCTTGGACATTTGTGAACATGACGCGAAGTGTAAAACAGGGGCGCCTTGTTGCTCGCGTGTTTCGATCAAACTCCGGATCCATGGTTGACCATCATTACAGTACATACCCTTTACTATCCATTAACCCAGTATCTTAATCTCTGCTCATCTTTGCCCTGAAATTTAGGAGGTGAAGAGCAATGCATGAGAACAAAATGAGAAAGCCTCGGGAAGCCCTCTACTTTGATTCTACCAATCTCAGAGCGCGGAGTAAGAGTGTGTGCATACAACGATGCAGGCTTGTAGGGCTGGGCTTCCAAGAATCACAAGCTAATTACTTTCCAAGTATGATCGCAAGCTAGTAACGAATATGGGTCGCGATGAGTCTCGGCTGCGCGGTAAGAAAGAACAACTACCAGCAACTACCTCAAAACCCGGTTACACTGCTGGATTAGCTCAATCTTTGTACATACATGAAATAACGATAGTAATTTGTCCGATGCGGTTGTACGGCTCTTTCCAATTTCCTCTCTGAGCAGAAGGTTTATTTCTTCCATAAGCGTTTCACGAAATGCATAATGTTAGTCTGCTCGCCCACTATCTCCCATCTAGAGGAAAGGTTGTAAGCAAATGTCCCTTGTTGGAGCTTGGACGCTTCCAGATGAAATGAACTCACTGCACAATCAAGTCACCCCTCCCAGCAATCTGATTTCCATGCCGAATAGGCATTCCTGCACCCTTCACAACGTTCCTTCCCTTGGTAGCCTTATTCCGAGGATAGTCAATGAACACGGAAAGCGCCTGGCCATCAATTCCAACAAACGAGGCTTCAGTACCGTATTGGCGCATGCTATCCGTCCAAGGCACCTGAACATCCAGGACCAAATCGTCCCTCAGCTCCTCCAATCTCGTAAACCTAGCATGCGGCTTCTGTTCGATTATGAAAGCAATGTCCTGCAAAACCCCAGGTTGGATTTCATGTCCCACTCTCCGACAACACAGCCTAGAAGTGGGCCGACAGCCAGCGGGTATGTCGAGTTCTAGTGTCACTGTTCGTGCACGGCCCGAAAGAAGTCGACGAACAATCGGAAAGTCGATATGAACGCCAGAAAAAAGGTCCTCCAAGGTCAGCGGAAGTGAATATGTCCATTCGCCGGTCGGACCGAGTCCAATTGAAATCAACGGAAGCTCGTAAGGCGCAGAATGACTGGGCTGACAGGGCTGTGTGGCGACCTGTCCAAACACATTCACGTATTGTTTTTCTGATGCTGGATGGCGTGCGCTGGTGATGTTCTGAGGAACAACAACGGAAATTGCTGGTCTAAGAAAGTCCATTTATTGTGTGTGCGTAAGCGAAATGAATCTGCCATTAAAATATGAATTACTTGCCTTTGAACAGGAGACTGCGACGAGTTAGGGGCGCCAGGACGCGCGTGAGTCTGATGAGGATGCGCTGGTGTCGGAGCACGCCGGGGTGGCTTTGAAGACCCCGTCACACTAGGTTTGGGATGTGAAGAATGTGAAGGGTGGTAGGGATGGTACTTGGACGCTTCTGGTAAATCTGAGCCACCTCTCCATGTATCGTAGGCTGGGGTTGCTCTATGCTCCGGGCGATAAGGGGAGGATACGAAAGGAGGTTTAGGCCAACCGGAGGTTGTGGGAGACTCCTTGAAGCTCGACGAGGGGGTTGTGGGTGAGATTGACACCCTGCTGTTCGTCGAGGTTTCCCAACGGTCGGAAGAAGAAGAAGAGCTAGTGCTGGAAGACGATGACAGACGCTTAGAGGGAGGTGCATAAGATGGCTTGCGACCCCTTTCAGAACTCATGACGATGGGTTCTTCGAAATTGGATTCCAGATCAAGGCAACGCGTCAAATCTTTGTAGGCGCGATTAATCTAATGAAATCGGTCAATTGGACATTCTAAGCAAGATGTGATGCAGCAGACCTCAGCATAACGTTTAGCTGCATTCCCTTTGTCATTTTCATGACGGTCTGGATGCCAGTGTAGGACCTAACGACACAGAGGTCAGACAGTGAAAGGTATTCTGGGGCAATGGGACCAACCAATGCCCTGTAAGCGTGCTTGATTTCATCTGTGGTAGCATAGTCGGGTACTCCAAGCAGTTGGTGTGGGCTGCGACGGCTCATGGTGCCAAACGCGAGAGGAGTAAGGCGTATGAGGGGAAGTAGACAGTTGAGGAAAGGATGGATGGTCGTCCTAGCACACTATATATCGCAACGTTCCACGCTCCGCACATCGCATCCTGGGGTTATCTCTGTTCCACAAGTCTGTTCTGAAATTGCTACATCAGGAAGCCAAAGAAGTAAAGTCCATCTGCCGATCCTGGTAAGTTCAAAGGGATTATTAAAAAACAGGCAGGCGCACATCATACATCAGCCTCGTGCCCATTTTCCGACCTTACACGTCCTTCTCGGAAGTCCGGGCAATTCAAGTCGTTGTAAGATAACCGTATGCCAAGCGGCTGCCGTGGACAAGAGCTCCGTAATTCCATGAAGTCAGAGCAGATTCCATGTTTCCACGAGTGATAGTCCGGTTAGAAAAGGCGAAATCGCGTTCTGTGCTAGCTGCAAGCCACGCATTCACCTTACTCATATGAGTAGCTTTGACCCGAAATAAAGAGCTCTATCAGCTGGCGGCAAGTGTTATCGTCCTCAGAGATAGGGCTAGCAGAAGTCGATGGAATGCAATGGTTTCTCCATAAGTGACGTTCTTTCAGGGCCTCGACAGGGGACCGGAGGTTAATAAGGTCGCGTCATGGGCCTCCGCTCTCTTGGTCTTCGTATTTTCCGTTACTGTTCCGTCGATCGTCAGGTCGGCTGCATCCTCGACCTTCGATTTTCCTAACCTCGCTGTCTTCGCAATCTTTTCAATCGAAGGAAGTCGTCCACATTTCGCCAAAACGACTGGATTTTTGCTGAGTTGTGTCCAAAGAGGAAGGTAAGACACGCACCTCAGGCGCACAGCATCCGCGGCGGTGCATGCGCCCCGGGCCATTCTGTGTTCAACTCGTGTTGTCACGGACGGTTCCGAGCGTTCATTAGTGTTGTACCATTCGTCCTGTCCGCGTTGTAGAGCCATGACGATGACGTTAGGGGGTGAGCCTAGGTGTCCTTGGCAGATTATGAGCAAAGCGAAATGATTAATCAAAACAAAAGTCCAGAGGAACACACACACAAGCTACATTCACTTCGCATAACTGATACATGAGATATCGGATTCCTGAGAGATAGGAGGATGATAAGAACCGGTGGAGCTATCGCGCGTTTCCTGCGCCTTTACAAATCGAATATGGCTGCTCCTGGAAGTTTGAATAGAAATGGATTTTTCGAGGATCGATCAACGAACCTTTGCGCAAGAACTTTTTTCTCGGGTAGTTGAAAGCCTAGGTTCATTCTGACTTCTGATCGTTATCCGACTAAGCCCGTTGCAACGTTACACTCCGATAGCACCCTGAAGTTAATGGATGTCCTGGAATTGGGGGTTTTATGCCGACATCCAAAGACTTTTGGTTAGCCATCCAGCGGTGTTGAAGATGGTACTCCAGGTTCAGTTACTCTTCTCAAGCTTTTGGTATTTCCTTTTGTCAATCATGAGGTAGGCAGAGGCGCAACACCATTCGCCCCCTGAGAGAAGCACAGAAGGATGTGATCTTACCAACGAGTCGGTTCTTCAAGCGCGCATGAGCGAATAAAATATATGGCAGCAGCGTTCTTAGCACTCACCTTGATCCATGTTCAGTGCGAAGATGGCGGGGTTTCCATTTTTTTCAGATGCCAGAGCAGAGATGTCTTCGTTCTGAAATGGCGCAAAAGCCCCGGGAGAAAGGTAGCTCACTTTGAAGCCTTGAAAAAAGGGAAATGAGCTCCGACACGCCAATTCCTGGCCCAAAAGCCGGGCGAAGCTCAATACGACGCTGTCCTGGTCATGTATTGAATCTTGCATAGGGTCCGATCGATAACCCACACTGTAAAACCGCGAAATCGCCTAGATTGAACCGTTGCTGAAGCCAAGGAAGTAGAACAAAGTGGAAAGATCGAACTCGAGGCAGTAGAAGGTCACCGTAAATTAACAAACAAACGGGAGAAGGTATGCTGGAATGGAAAATTGGAACGGAAGGCCGACAGAAGTTCAACGAAGCTTCCAGGGTGGGGAAATAATTCGGCAAGGGTTTTAAGCCTTGTCATCGTGTTCCTGACGGTTTCAAGCGTCTTATTGAAATGACAGCTTACGGAGTTGGAGATAATCTGGATGATGTCAAGCTCAGGAGCGTAGAATCAGAGTAGTGACTCAACCCACCGAGAACATGCCCTTATGTGCACGAAGGGTATATCGCTGGGCCTCTCCGCAATCTGAAAGGGCATGGTCACAAAATGAGGGAGAATTGCCGTGGCCGCCATTCCGGATAGGCCCGACGCTTAAAGAAACTGAGAGAAAGCTAGGACAGTTTTACTTGTGACCTGGGGTTCAAGTGCGATACTAATTTCTTCTTGTTTGAACGTAAATGAGGACGATAACAAGCTTGTGACGTTCTATTTTGATAGTCGAAGCAGGCGATAACCATCTTATGTAGGCTGTAAGTATGTTGTGAGCTTCATGAAGCGAAAGAAGGATTTACTCAACATGCCTTTGCGTCTCTGGCGCTTCAAGTCCCATGCTTTACCCATTTCCCGCCATTGTCCATAGCAGCGTGGCTGACCGGTTTCGTGGGCGGGGATCCATAACATAACGAGTTCTTCGGGTGGCGATGGGCCGAGTATTCCAGAGGATGTGACCCTCAAAATTCATTCAGCAATGGCTGCGTTCAAGCAAAGAGAACCATCGCGCCCAGTTGTCAGCCGTGTGACAGGAAGACTTTCGCGAATGCGCTCGCTCAAAGGCGTTTGAAGCCGATAGACTTTGACGAGCAGCAGTTAATATCTGTACAGAGCAGGTAAGCTACAGCCAAATATTGGATAGAACAATCAACGATGAGGAAACTGTGTCGATTTGAGACTTGAGTACAATCTGACAACTACGAAACGTCCGTCCGACTCCGACTCCATCATCGTCCAAAGGTCTCCGCGCACGGGCCACAAGCGATCAAGGCTCACCGCCACTCTCGGCAATTTGGTGTTTTCATCCGAGATTGCCTTGGTTCTCGAAGATACTACCATTGAACGTGGTCGACTTATTTAACCGCCCACTTCTCGCCAATCTTCATATCTGCCACAGCGCCATAAAAGAACGATGCTAATTGGTTTCGAATTCGAAGCATCCGTAACTTGACTCCTAGCGCGAAACCAACAGAATCGGTTTTTTTTTTGTTTTAATTGCCGATGTAAACACCTAGTTCGTTTCCTGAGTACATTCTGGGGGTACCAACTGAGTACATATATAGCTTTTAGCTCATTTAGAATTGAGCATATTTCAAGAATGACATGTGTTCCCGTGCGTGGAAGGGAGGAGTCTCAATTCCAGGATATAGCAAGAAAGGACGAACATATTGACAGGGCGTGATCGTCAAATAATAAAGTACTTGGTGCGTACCTTTCGATGGCTTCTAGACGCGGACAGCAAAGGATAGAGTGTACGGTCTTTCGCTAACAATAATTGTATGGACAGGTCCTTGGTCCGTTCTTGACCTTCTCTGGACCAAACCTGTCGCAAAATGGTATGCGTTCAGGGCTTATCCACCTTGGCGGCATTTGTCCCTGATCAGGACTTGACATCTCTGCATTCTTGTCGTACAGTGCTGACAAGATGTCCTGGACTGAGACTGTGGACATCTCAAGTTACGGGTTTATTGAAGCGCCTAGGCCGGCGCCTGTATTAATCGACCCTCAAAGGCCATAAAGGCACTGCACACTTCACTCAGGCTCTAAAGACCTTCTCGGCCCTCCAATCGCCGACATCTACATGCCCCGTAAATTCTGGGGTGACTGTGGTCACAGTCTTTCAGGCGTTTGACTGACACCTTGGAAGAACCTGTCCCGATTTGGTTCCTGGAGCCAACGACGGTGAGTTACAGAATCGTGGCATGCACCCGGAAAGACCAAAGGTGGACATCTGACCCGGCAAGTGCATTCTGCCCTTTGTTATCGGCGGCCATCTGGTGCTCTTCCTTCTCAGTATTCTGCTTCTAACTTCTTCTCACCCAAACGATCTGATGATGCACAACCTGTCTGTGGCTGAGCAAGTTGTATCGTTACCTGGTGCCATGACTCGAGGTGACTTCTGCGATGTATATTATCCATTGCAAGCGTTAGTCCGTATGTAAGTGCCCCTTAACTAGTATGCATTAATTCCCGAAGTTCCGTAAAACTCGCTGGAAGTTGCTCTCATCATTAAAGTTCGGCCTTGTCTCGTCTGGAGAGCCCGATCGCTCGGAAAGATGAGCCATATACAGAGTGTATCGTCTATTGCCCACCGACACACACGACCGATACAATCGACTTTGGAGACAAGCCGCACACCGTCGGCATCCATTTTGGTTTAGGAACCAACGATAATATCACCTGTAATGGCAACTGTTAGTCCGCTTGAAAATCACCGACACGTTCGGTAAAGGGCGCGTCCAACTGATACCGCTGCTCTTATTCTTGGCCCAGTACCTTTGACATTCCCTTTTGTAGTCCCAAATGCATTAGCCCGCCACATCCTGAATGGCAGCACGGACTCAAAGTCTCAGATGTGTCGCTGGGGTCGAGAGAATGCATTATCCGCTCCTTCTGGGTTTCTTTTTGGATACAGTCAGGATATCAACACGGCTAAATCGGGGTTACGAGCGTTAGACTGACGACTGGACCTCGAGTCCATGTGCATACCTCAACCCTGAAGTTGCTTCAGAATGGTAGCCCTCCTCATGCCTCGCAACAACTGTACTGACGGCGACCTTCTCCTTGACGGCGACCACCGTTCATACGGGGAATGGAAGCAGTGGGAAATACAGTGCGGTTCGCCTCAGTCTACAAGAATCTGATGGAAGAATGGCAATCGACGACTGATATGCCGTTAGCGTTTTGTTTCGAGACCATCAGATTCAGTGCCCTCGAATCTGGTGCACTTTACTTCGGTATTGTTCCCAAATTACAATCGTTGGGCTTTTTTACTACCATCTCGCTTTTTGTAAGGTGTCTCATGGTACCTGCGCCCTTTCAGGTCCCATCGGCGCTGTTAACATTTGAGACCGGTTCCAGGATGGGGTTGGGAACAGCCAAGAACAGATAATTCGTAGCTAAAAGCCTCCGGCTGACAAGCCAAGAGACCTTGTTTAACAGACCGTCACGGCGGGCTGGCAGTCATTAGCGCCGGAAGGTCTTCGGGTGATAACAGGACAGAAATTGGGGTTCATCCACAGAAGTACCCCACAATGCGTTCTGCATGGCGATCGTTCCCCATTCACCGTTCAAGCACCCAGACAGGCTTCGTCATTGCTTTGATTCTGCGGGTCATATAAGCTCAACAGAAGCCAGGCTTGACGTCGGGTGATGGGTAAGCGCCATCGCGGTGTCTGAAATATTTGCCAGAGAGAACGAGGCATTGCACTCACCTGACGAATAGAACCATCGCTCGGCGAGGAAATGTCATATTTCTTCCTTCGAATTCTATCAAACGTGTTGGAGAAGGGTTTCTTGACAATTCAAAAGCCTCGCGGCAACACTGCGCCTTGCGCCACCTTTACCTCGTTCGAGCAGGACTTTGACAACAGAGGCAAGTAAAGGAGCGACTGCTTCAACCCAACCCGTGGGCACTTCTCCCATCACACAGGTAAGCCTCGTGTCTATTCATTCAACAGCGTGCCTCCCAGCGTCGTCATTTCTGGAAAAAGCACAGGTCTGCAGGTCTGCAATACACCGTTAACGGCCTTCTTAAAGAAAGAACGTTAAACCGGATGTTCCAAATCTGCACAAACAAGCTTCCTTTGACATTGGATTCGCGAGCAATTATCAACAGGTGTTCTTGTCTCCCGAGTCATAAACGATACGAAAATGCGGTGCGAGAAATGCCTTCGCTCGGAAGACATTGCACCTCTTTTCCTATTCTTGGTGACTGCTCGGAATCGCGGGACACGCGACATATATCTTATTTCCATTCATGGCACACACACAGGTAGAAGTAACGTTATTTCCGTTCAACTGACACTGCAGTTCAATTGGGTGCGGCGGAATGTATAGTAGAACATGTACCTCCAATTCAATTCGCATACGGTCGAGACTTGGAGGTAGCGGCGGTCCTGGTAGCCTGCTTCTAAGGCAGTTCCGTCCATCCTGATTTGGATGGGAAATGAATGACCATATGTTGATGCAGTTAGGTCTTGCGGTACATTGTTGGAACAGCCGCCACTTCTACGCTCCATAAACAGGGGCTGACTTGAGTAATGTAATATGCTCCCAGAATGTGTTAGTGCGAGGAGCACATCGAGAGAACATGGTGAAAACGATGATGATCTGCAGATGCCAACCAGAACCGTCAACGGAAACCCCACCGTATGTGTTGTTCGTCGAAAAGCCCATACCGAGCGGATATTCCCCAACAATTGTCAAACAAGAGAAGCCCGGTCATGATGATCAACTCGGTCACTCACCTCATCACAATGTTTCCCCCCAATCCAACCCAATTCCATCACATATCAATCCACTCCTCACGGGCACTATCCCTTTCCACCTCATATTACATTTACTTTGTCCATCCAAAACACCAAAACCCCAGGTGAACAGTAGAAACCTGTGTCTAGCACTTACTAAGGGCAGAGAATAACCAGTGCTCGTATGTTCAAAGATGAGACTTGAAGGCAATGCTTGTGCTGATCGTTCCCAGACCAGACTCCTTCAACCTAAGCACACCATGCCCACCGCCTTGTGATTAAAATAAAGACAAATAAATATCGGACGAAGATCCAAATAAACAGAAGTAAACCGAAAACCCAAAAGCATCCAGATATCCTCAGCCAGCGGTGCCTGGGGTCCCTACTTGGCAAACTTTGGCGCTGCCCAGCTTCAGCCGGCGCTTTATCTCCTCGAACCAATGTGACACAAATCGATTTTGCTTGCTCAACTTGAGCGCTTCGGTTGGGCGTCAAGGCCCAATCCATGTCTGAGAAGCCCATGAGAATCTGGTGCATACGAAACTCCTGTGAAGCCCGAGAACTTTATAAATTAAACCCGAAATGTGCAGCCCTTGAAACTTCTCCAAGTACCACGAGGTGGATTGTGGTGTTCATGTATCCTTCTCCCCGAACGACATTCGTCTCCTCTGTGTCCATTCGTCATCTGTATGGCCTTGAGGAAACTTAATTGGCGTTGCTAAAAGGTAACGATGTGAAGAAAAGGGTTATATGCAACGAGCAACCGAATAGTCGCTTTTGTTGACCTTTAGGAGACCTTTCCCCACACAGATCCAAGATCCTTTTCAATCGTGACCCCACAACATCCTCTGCTGTTTTTTGGGGTTCAAATAGCTTTAGGAAGTATAGCACCGGGTCGGAAGTTGTGCTAAACATAATCTTTGTCCTATCCATCACTGCCGCAGCAGTAAGAGAACGTGTTTTGTTGTCTTTACATGTTCAAGAATCAGAGCACCATTTTCATGGGATTCGCACATGCTACACTCCATGGTCAAGATAGGAGAAACAGGGGCTCTCTGCTCATTGCATTGGTTACGTCTGAGCCCATGGTGACTTCTGTTGCAAGAAGGTGTGTTGTTCATCGAGTCAGTGATATAGCAATGTCCGACACCTGTCTTCGGTGTTTCCTCATCAAATCCAAGTACCATAGCCCTGAACTTTAAAAAATTGCCAGCCAACTGGTGTTCTGCAGTCAAATCATCGCACATCTTCAGGCACGAGTTGGGGAGTTGTCGAACCACATTCACTCGTTATCACCTATCATGATCAACCGGAACATAAAACAACTATACAGCATCCTCTCCAACAAACAATCCGATACTTCATTAATAAAGAACTCATTCACTCCAGTCGGGCAATCAAGGGTGATACGTGAAGTGAATCCCGTTTATAGGCTTTTACACGCAAGAAGTATGTTGGTACTTGGGTAACGTGGACACCACGCAGGCGCCTACCGGCACGAGAGGCCTAGATGCTGTAGCGCCAAAGCTCAAACTGCCCGTATGTAGCCAGGGCTCCATCCGACTCCCTCGTTTAACTAGTCAGCCACCAACGTCACAATTCTGATATCCGAATCACTGGAAATTAGAAAACAAATATTCCCAGTTTGATGTTTGAGGAGTCAACACTGGACCCTGACTGCGCACGATGCGCGGTGTACGTACGTACTGGCACCTTCTTCCACACCCGCTCTACCACTCTTCTGCGGATTCCAAAGCAAATGTCAAGAGCTCTGTTCCGAGGATATTCAGAGCTCTCATGTTCTCAAGCGACTCTTTTGTTTGGGCGTTACTCGGGAATCCCGTGGCCACATGGTATAGACGCCCCTAATTGACACCCTCTCAGGCGAACCCTTACAAACCGGAATGAACTTCAGGCCCACGCTACTCGGCGCTTCGAAGTCGGCGCTCTTTTCGCATGTCAAGGGAGTTTCAACGTTGGAGGTTTGGGATGTCGTCTGGACGGTAGAAGTGATCATCCATACTTCATCGCGCTTCGCGACCGTTTGGCTTTCAAGTTGACATCATACCTAGTGGAGAGTTCGCGATTTTCGGGGTTGTCAAGGTATTGTGATGAGTATACTATAGATGATGCGACTTCGAGTTACATTGGATATAATTTCCGATTTGCAAAACAGTTAGGTTCGTTGTAGACTAGTGCAAGACGGTCCCGGGAGATCTTCGATGCATTAAGCGGATTCGATTTCAGTAATGTGCTTCTTGGACTCTTCGTCATCGACAGACTTGAGGACCTATTAAACGGAAGATCAGCCAAATCATTCACTGTTTAATAGATGGGCCCATTGATGGCTATCAAAGGGGACGGGTTGAGGGAGCCACTTACCTCAATGAATTTCTCGACATAGAGTTTCCAGGAGTCTTCCTTGGGGGTACCTTCTACACCCTTCCACGCTTCCCTGTAGATTGAGAGGGTTAAGAAGTTGATACGAATCTCTGACGATTGAGAACAGACCATTTGGCTTTGCCGACAAAGTCGAAAAGGCCAGGTCGGGTGGTGTTGACATCACCAATGGTTGCTGAATACAAAGGTTTAGATAAATGGGTTCAGCTGCCCGACGAAACGAGTGTTACGTGCCTTGCTTGAAGTATTTGTAGAACTACAGAAAGAGGGAAATCTCGTAAGTGTAACGCAAGCGGGAAATCCACGATCGCAACGCACGTAGAGCTGATCGTCGGTGGTGGGCTTGATCTTGCCGTCCTTGGGCAGGTTCTGGATGATATCAGCGGCCTTCTTGAATTGCGATTCAGACATTGTAGTTGTTGTAAGAGCGTAAGAAAGGTGGTCGAAGAGAAAGAGGCCTGCTGTTCACTCTGGTTATCGCACCTGCGATCGCGCAAAGCCCGTGATTTCTGATCACACATCTACCCCGATTTGGAAGTTGCTAATTAAAGGACCGTGTCGGGTTTCGCTGTCACGACGTCGGGCAAGTCCCGCGAGAGAAATAAGTCTGGAGAAGGGGCTATATTTAAGTTACTAAAAGACGGGTTAAATCAACGGTTTCACAATGCAGATACAAGTTCTTTCTTTTCGACATGTCGTGATTATTGACCTGACCGCGACACCCATCTATTATATCCGAAGAACTACTGAGGGCCCACACAAGACCAGTGCTGAGCAATGGTCAAGGCGTGGGGTCTTAGAAACCAATACTGTCCAAGAATTCCGATTATTCTACAAGACAGCTGGTGGTCCAGCAACAACCGTCTTTTTGTGGGTGGTCGGGATAGACCGATGGCCCGACGTTCGGCGCCTCATTGGTTACGTACGTCCACGTGATTACTTGGACCACGGCCACATCAGTCCGACTTGGCAGCCAGTCTCGAGGATTATTGTCAAGTCATTCTACTCACCCAAGCAAGTGGCTCTACCAGTTTCCGTCTTATCTATCTACACGGTGGCCAGTCCACTCGCCAGCAATGCCTCCAGCAGCAGTTCCTCCGTCGCCGCAAGAAATACAGCGAAAGCTCTCAGTACACTCAGCTTCCAAACCGCCCAAGGTAAGAACTTCTTTCGCTTAGGACTCGGGTCATTGGCCAAATTTTGTAGTTGACGGTCCCCAACTACCAATAACCACTTGACTAACTGTTTTCTTTCTGTATGTACCACAACTTTACTCCACTCCATGTGCTGTTGGTGCGATGTCAACGTTCATAGCCAACCCTTGGCCACGTATCCGGAACGGAATCAGATTCAGATTCTATTCAAACCCCGGATGTGCTGACTGGTTCTCTGGCACATAGTGGTTTCCAGTTTGGCACTCCAACGAACCCGCCTCTGTCATCTATTGCGGAGAGGAGCCCTGTCAGCGGCGAGGATACCGACGAGGAAGACGCCGTAGAGGGTGGATGGAGGACTCCCGATCTACGACGTCCGCGTAACAACGTCGACGAGAGCGTCATCAAGTCGGGATATCTTATCAAGAAGGGCGAACGGCGCAAGGTGCGTCTATTCAATTGCATCCGATGTTCATCCTTGGCTCATGTTTCTGCGCGATCTCTAGACATGGAAGAAGCGGTGGTTCGTGCTTCGACCAGCACATCTCGCTTACTACAAGAGCAGCGAAGAATACCAAACACTTAAACTACTCGATCTATCTGACGTACACTCCTGCACACCAGTTAATTTGAAGCGTCACGACAACACCTTCAGCCTCATTTCGCCACACCGCACATTCTATTTTCAAGCTAGCAGTCCACAGGATGTCCGGGAGTGGGTCACCGCGATCGAGGATGCTCGGCAGGCTTTACTGGCAACCTCTACGCGGAACTCAGCTTCTACACCCATCCCAATTATCAACAGGCCGGAGCAACCCACCCAACGGGGAAGCTCTCTCGCAATTTCCACCTCTCCCGGGCAGTTGCATCCCATTACTTCTTCCGACTCTGAGGATGGTGGGTACCGCGGTGCCCCTTCTCCCACTGCAATCAATTTCGCCCCATCCCCATCGATACCCTCGGCCCCTCAACCGAAAGTCATCATTTCTGGTTATCTCATGAAGCTATCTTCTCACCGCCGCAAATGGCAGAAACGCTGGTTCGTTCTAACAAGTGAAAAGCTCGTGTATTCTCAAAGCCATATGGTAAGCGCTATATGTTTCGAGTTCTTCTGAAGATATACTGATACCATCTGTCTGATCTGTCAGGACCCGAAACCAACTCGTACCGTCCCATTCAGTGCCATTCTGGATGCTCTCGAATACCAACTGCCTCAAGGCAAGCACCCGCAATCCTCTTCCCCACCTGGAGTCTCCGCGGTCTCAGACGGCGATGACGGTGCGAGGTCGCACACATTCAAGATTGCGATGACCAAAAACACTCTTCTCCTTTGCGCGCCTAGTGAAGAGGATGAAATTCGCTGGCTGGGCGCTATCCGGGCTCTGATTGCTCGGCGATCAGGGTCGGGTCTTGTTCCTGGTGAATTGACGAAATCGGCGACGAGTGGCTCGGGCCACCACCAACATCACCATCATCAGGCAGTTGAGGCCAGTGACGGTGGTGCAACGAACAACAACGTCCCTTCTTCTTCTGTTTACAGTGCTACCACGAGTCCAGCGGCGAAGAGCAAGACTCGCCGGCAGAGTGTTAGTGGATCAGGTGGAGGGGGATCAGGAGGGGCTGTTGTTGAGGCAGAGGCTCGGGACACCAGGTCTTGATGATCATTGGGTGGTTCTTGGTCGTCGTCCAGCCTTTTGTGCGAGTCTTCGTGTTGCATTTGAACGGAAGGATGTTTCGGTTTACCCCAATGGAATTCGATCGATATCAATGACAGTATCGTCAATGTCGTCTCGGTTTGCACAACTGTTCAGATGTTTCAGCAGAGTGCCATCCATATGGTATGCCCTTTCTGTTTCGCGGTTGCTATTTTATTTCCCTTGTATCTCTTTGCCTGCCATTTCGGTTGGGCTGCCGGTTATTGCGGCCATACTTTACCTTTTTGTTGATGTTCTGAATTCGAACTAATGATATATACCTGGAACTGTTTTCCGTTTTGACTAGGTTACCATCGACGATTGGCGAATCTCGTAGTCTATCTTACCTACCTTACTCCTTGAGCACATCAGAACTGTTCTCGTGGTGTGCTAATAATTCATTTATTGGATGTGATATGACCATTTGCGGGACCTACGGTACAAACAACCAATCCCGGATAGATAGGGGTCGACTTGGCTATTCGCCGAAATACAAGCAGGGAAGACCCAGAGCTGTGGCGAAATGCTTAATACTGGCACGCGCGATCCGTCAGTTGACAATGAATTGAGAAGACGACCCATGCCACGACGAGGAAATACGCAGCAACCAACAAGGGGCAGCTCAGTTACCCTCGGACGGCACTATTTATGGACACTTGCCATTGTTCCTAACTTTCCTTGTGTTTGTTGAGGAGAGTAGACACCACATGCCAAAGGGAAGTTTTGGCAGATGCGAGTCGCGTCTTTGAAAGAGCAAACAGTCTCGGGTAAGAAATAGGAATTTGAAGACAAGAGTGAGCTGTCAAATAGACTTTTTTATTTCGGGTTAGATCTGTCGGTTTGAACGGAAGGGCAATGTCGATCCTGCGGTCAGGCTGCTGCCACAAGCTGAGCGGCGACCAGCTGCATGCCGCGAGGCTGGTGGGACTCATGCCACCCTGATGGCAGATATTCCGTGGATATTCCCGATTTGGGTCGGAAATAATAAATAGTTTTAATTTCACAGCAAATGGCTTTTGTAGGTCTGTGTCTCTGGTCGACCTCTTTCTGTCCGGTACACTTATATATATATCATGGAGATTGGATTACAGTCTCCCTAGTCGCATCCCTTTCTTTTTAATCTTCTGCTTCTTCTCTCTCGCTCTCTTCTTGCTCTCAATCTGTATCCATAGTCCACCACCAGTCGCGTACACTTCCACCCACAACCAACCGCCATCTTCGACCTCCACTCCCAGCTTCATGCCAGTAATGCCCAAGTCTTCTTCCCAATCAAAGAAGGCTTTGGCCGCCGCAAAGGCCAAGGGCGCTGTTAGGGCGAAGACAGGGTGTTATACGTGTAGAATCCGTCGAAAGGTACGTCCAAGCCACCACCCTACCACCAGCGCTTCCCACAGTCCTCATGTATGGCGCTTGTTCTTTTTTGATAGAAATGCGACGAAGAGCGCACAGAACGCGATACCTGCAGGACGTGTGAGCGCTTGAGGCTCGAATGCCTCGGTTTTGGCGCCAAGCGCCCCGAATGGCTAAGAGTAAGCTTTTGACGCTCGCCGAAACATAGGCTTTTCAGAGACAGTCTTTGTTGACCGTATCTTTGCAGGAGAACCACAACGTCGTGCAGCTTCGAGACAAGATCAAGGTCTTCCTGGCCTCGCAGGGTCTTATTAAAGGCCATTCTGGCACAGGCTCAAGGACGGCGGAACAGGGCCATGCTTTCCTGAGGCTGTCGGGTGACTCACCGCCCGGCTACAGCTCGGGATCAGAGAGTCCACCATCACACACCGTCTCCTTTTCCTCAGACGAGGATCGTGGCCATCGTCTGGTTACCTCCTCCATTCGTGATCAACGGGATCAAGACTCTGCTTGGTTCATGCCAGGGAGTGGCTATGGCGCACCAAGTACGTCTTTCCGCCCGCGTCGTCACCATCATGCACTGGACTGACCACCGTTCGTTACCACCCTCTAGCACTTTTCCCCACTCATATCCGCTCCGATTCACCCTTTTCAAATTCCAGTTACGAGGACGCATCCCAACACCAAGGCTTCATTGTGCATCATGGTTCCCCTAATAGCTTAGCTGAATGTGAGAACTTGTATTATTGAACACTGTAATGACCTGTATTTTTAACACTCCATTTATTTTGTTTTTTTTTTACCAGCCGCCCATCTTTCGCCTGCTGTCCGAAGTTCGTTCTCAAGATGGTATCATGATGAACCACAAGACCTCGAGCCTTTCAATTTCAATTTCCCGAGCAATCTCAATGGGTTCTCGGTCAACAACGCTTCCAATTTGAATCCAGATCCATATATCCTCTACGCAATGCCGACCGAATGGATAACACCCTCGACTGTGGAAGACTCTATTGAGCGATACGTACAGATGATCGCACAAATCCAATACCTGCTCGGAGACCGAAGGGCACTGCCAGCGATGATATGGGAATCGTACAACTCACACGTCAACTCAAAATCAGCCTTGACGCTATTGAACAAGGTGTACTGGAGACGACAACAGCATCCCACCCAACCAGTCCTTATCGATTCGGAGATGCACTCAAGACTAGACGACCTGCTGCGGGAGCTGGAGAAGGGACGGTTCGACGACCCAGACGATGCTATTGCTGCGCTGCACGGAGTATCCATGTTCCTCTTTGACGGAGGGCAGGGGGCCTGGCGCGAGTTCCTCAAGTTGGCGAGTCGGTACGTCAAGAAGGTGCTACATGATCCGAAATACGGCAACCCCAAGGACGCCCTCCTTTACGCGCCACCCAAAGACGCGTTCATCGTAAAGACCGCCATCTGGTTTGACGTGCTCGCCTCCATCACCACCCAGCAACCGCCGACGTTCATCGATGAAATCCGGAGCATGTTCAACCCCTCAGAGTCGGGCGTCTACAACCCCCAGTTCGACACGGACCCACAGTGCTCGATGATGTCGCCGATGGGGTGCGAGAACCATGTTGTGTGGGCGCTCGCCGAGACGTCTGTGCTGGCCGACTGGAAGAACAATGAGGATGTGAAGTGTCGGCTGAGCATCAGCGAGCTCGTCATCCGGGCACAGGAAATCGACCAGGTGCTGTTGAAGAGGGGGGAACCTCCTCTGGGCACGGAGGGCACGGAGGACCACGACATGGCGCACCTGCGGTGGCTCGCGTCGGAGATTTTCCGATGCTCGACGCGACTTTTCCTGTGGTCGGTGGTCAACAACGATCATCCGCAGGTCAGGCAGATCCAGGTGCTGGTCGACAACACTATCGAGGTGTTCCGAAACCTCTTCCAGACACCTTGCGTCACGATGGACCACTTTACGGTGTCGCGGTCTGTGATCAGAAGTACGGTGTTTGGGATCTTTTTGTGCGGGAGCCTTACGCACAATCGCCAACATCGCGACCACCTCCTGGATCACATCCAACGCGAGTCGACGGGTGCACAAGGGGGATCCGGGGAGGGTGTAGGCAATCTTGGTTCCATTCGCAAGATGTTGGATCAGGTTTGGAAAGAGTCGGACTTGGATCCTGCAAAGCCAGTTCCGTGGCGGCGGGTGCTCAAGGACCATCAGATCCTCCTCGTCTAATCATGACGATCCAGGTTTTGGTAACATATTCTCGCTGGAATTTTGTCACGGACCATGCTCTCCCACTTAGACCTAAAACAACCAAAATACCACCATCAAACAGTTGTCCCTTTTCGCCTCTTTCGCATACCACATCATCATTGCCAACATCTCTTCCTCTTCTTTGCTTCTCAACTTTTTCCGTATACATTTTGATTCTGGATATGTCGTGATTCTCGCTCGCCCACCTCCTTTTTTTGTAGTAAGCCCAAGTAATGACATGCAAATTCGCAGCGTATGTATGTATCGTAGATTGATCCAGTTGAAACGCCAGACAACATCTTCGGAGCTTTTGAGTGTGCGGCACATATGGTTAGCGTGAATCGTGATCTACCAACAGCTCCTGGAAGAGATTTTCTCCTGTTCAACAGACGAGGTTAAATAGCGATTGTTGCAGGTTTTCTTCAATTGTTCAGTTTGTATCAGGTTGTTGTCATATCATTTCAGCCACCTCCCAATCATTCATATATCTCGTATCCTCGATGAACCTCGAGTTTTAAGTACTGCCTACGACTGAATACCCTCCTTTTGTTTTTTATGCACAGTTGCTTGGCGCATGGGGGCTGGGCACACGGTCCACGAAATGATGTTTCATCGCAGTTTCAGCACTGCTTACGGTATCCCTGTTGGCATCGAGGGTTTGTTCCAAGAAAGCATCCGAGCAGAAAGTTCTTATCGGTGCAAAGAGGGTACAAAGGGGATTCAAGAACTAATACCCCAGCTGTGTCCAGGCTGTGTTGCAGAAAACATAACGATGTGGGTGGGTCTGATAGTGCACACACAACAACGTTTTCGTAGACACAGGATGCTACAGGCACCCACGGGTGTGGGTGGCAATGTCGAGTAGAAATTCCTTCTCCTCGAGCATGTCGGACCGTCTTTAGTGCGGGGAGCGAGTGATTGCCCACCGTTTGGCTGTTGAAACGAAATGCGCAGCCGTGGACTCGACACAATCAGAGAGACGTTCAGGAGGATCAGACCTGCCGAATCCCACCACGCGCTTTTGCTGGAAATGATCTGAATTGGAAGCTTGAAAGGTTGTGATGGGACTTGGGATCTAAGAATATCGAGTTTAATTTTCCCAATTTGTGGTGATCTTAGGCACCAGCTGGGACGAGCCCAAAAGACGGGATGGCATTGGCATCACAGGAACCCTGGCGTATGGGAATAAAAGGATCTGGAAGCAGAAAGAGAGCTTCGAGGCATGGATGGCGATGCGAATGGACCGCATTGTTATGTAAGCGGAAGACATGGAATTCGAAGAGAGTTCTACAGCAGTTTGAGAATTGTAGCGAGAGGCAGAGGGGAATGTAAGAACGATACAAGCTGGTATCAACTGGTATCAAGAGTTCCGAAAATCAAGCTCGCGGAGGCAAGGTTGTGCCGTCTCTGTCGCTAGTCGCAAAGTTGTCCGACAAGCGAGGAGGGGGAATAAGGTCCAAGACAAATACAGAACTCATTGAATGACCGGCCATCTGTCTGTCTGAATCTGCCGATCAACGACCGGAGATAGAAAGCCAGGGCTATTGCATGTTGCGTGCTTTCCTAACTTGTCCATATCTTTTCAAGCCTCCCTGGAAACGGATCCATCAAAATGTCTGTTCTCTTATCCCGTTTAGGTCTATGTTCCAACCCGTATGTATCTCCGCCAGAGATTCGCCCGATTTTCCTACGGACCCTGTCCTCATAATCACGTCCATACATTTCCTCCGGCCCAAACGCCTCCCATTTCTTTTAAGCTGCCTGATAGTCGACTTAATCATCCTCTCCTCCTCATTCGCCTCCAATGGCCTACCGTTCCTACCCATCACCGGATGACAGCCAGTCCCCATCATCATCCGCCAATGTCTCGCCAGAAACACATACCACCCCCCTGGACCCTCTCCAGTCTGAAGAAGAGTTCAGTGGCCACAGTGGCCGTTCAACACCAGCACGCTCCGTTCCCAGAAGCCAGAACGCAGGCAAGGGTGGATGCTGGTAAGTCCAACCCCTATTGCTAGCTCTCCGTTCCTGCTCGCTAACACGTCTGCTCCAGGACATGTCGTGTTCGACGCAAGGTTGGTGGCCTCGCGATCTCGCTCTGACCTCCCCCGTCTGACTCTTCCCCTGCCAGAAATGTGACGAACAACGCGAAGGAGATTCTTGCAAAACCTGCAGACGCTTGACCATCAAATGCCTCGGCTGGGGCGTCAAGAGACCCGACTGGATGCGCGTAAGTTCCCTTTCGTGTTACGTGTCCCGTCCCTGTGGCTGAATAGCTTGCACAGGACAAGAAGAACGTCGACGCCTACAAGGCTAGCATCAAGGCCCAGCTCTCCCGTGCCGGTCTCATTCGAGGCCAGCCACGGCACAATCCTATGCAGACCCCATCCCAACGTTCCCATCCCCGCCACTCAACATCATCAAACACTTCCACTACTAGTTCCACCACACGCGCACGAACCTCCGAGCCCACTCCACCCCCACAACCTCCCGTCACCCTTAGTCATACTGACTTTCCCGGTTTCAGCAACTTTCCTGATATTCCTTTCTCCCAAAACGATACCAGCCTGATGGGCTCTGTGTCTGGTAAGCACTCCGAACACTTTGGGATAGAGCATCGCTAATGATGGATCAGGTGGTTCTAGTTCGGCATTCGATCAGATAGCTCCTGGATCATATAATGATGTTAACTTGAACCCCTTTGACCAGACCAACATGGTTTACCCTTACTCACCTGCCTCAATGTCGTCCGGCTCATCGAACTACATGGTCGACCCACTGCTCGACCCCAACTTTACCCTATTCCCCACCACCCATGATATGGGTTATGCTGACCAGACGTCAATGGGAGGCTATGGCTCGCTGGGCCACAGCCCCAGTGCCATGTACGACGACCTCGTCATGCACTACTTTAGCTCTGTGTCCAAGATTCAGTTTATCTTCGCTGGCAGTCAGGTGTCGACCATCACTTACAACGTAAGCACCCCTTCCATTCCACTCCACATACGTATTGACTGACATGCCTTTTCAGACGGTGTTCCAGGAGAACCGAGGTGCTCCCGCGTATGCGATCTATGCCCTTGCAGACCTGCATCAGACCCAGATGCGGATTTCGCAAGGGCTAGAGGCGCCACAGAGCAGTCAGGCGTCGACGGCGAACTACCTCTATCAAGAGGCACTGTTCAAGCTCAAGTCCAATCGCGATAACGGCAACGGATGGAGCGAGAGCGACGCTATCGCAGCACTCCATCTTGTCAGCTACTCGCACCTGTCCGGCGGAAACGCTGATTGGCAGGAACCGTTCGAGATTCTGTGCTCCTGGTTGCTGCAGTCAAATCTCTCGGTCGCGGGGCAGAGCACAAAGGCAGCCTATCAGGCGATGTCGGCTCCATCACAGGTTCTTGTCCGCATGATCATGGTGGGTGGTTCTTGTGATCCTTTGGATTGCTGTTGCTAATCTTCACCGCAGTGGTTGGATGTGTTCTCCAGCATGTCGCTGAACAGGGTACCAAAGTTCTTTGGACTTTGGAAACTATTGCTCGAGCCTCAGCATGGCGACCCGTCACAGTTTTTGGATATGGCCTCACTCACCGGATGCTCCGAGGATACACTGCTCGCTATCGCCGAGATCTCGCAGCTCGCCAACTGGAAAGCCATGCAACTCCGAAACGGCACCCTCAGCTACCCAGAACTCGTCCGACGGGGCAAATCCATCGAGGACAACATCAAACGTCACCAAGCTGTGCACGCTGACAGAACGAAGAATTACGGCCCTGTCGACAAGCTTGTCGAGGGTGAAACCCCAACTGAAGCACACCGCGCGGCCTGCATCGCTACCATGCGAGAATCGGCACTCCTCTACCTGAATACCATTCTGAGCAACTGCAATCCTGGTGAGTTGAGTTTCGTCGCTTGTCCCCGATCGCTAGACCGATGAATAGATTTGCCAGGTGTTCCAGAAATCGCTGCATCCGTCGACGAGATAGTGAGGCAACTCGCCAATCTTCCGCCGTCGAACTTGGATCGCGCCCTCGTCTTCCCCATCTGTCTTGCTGGCTGTATGACAAACGATTCAAGTAAACGAGATTATTTGAAAGGTCGACTTCAGGGACTGAACGAAACTTACGGAAACCTTCTCCAAACACGACTGCTCATGGAAACTCTATGGCAACGGCGCGATGTTGGTGGCGGAACCCCTGATTTGCGAGAAATTATCCAAGAACAAAGCATCTCATTATTGCTCGTTTAAAAAAGCTTAACGCTCTGCCTATACCTACGTTCTCAATGTCAGTTTTTACGATATCCGGCATTTAGCATAATGTACTACCCACATATCATATAACCACATCTGTACTAAAACGCATAACCTGTACCTATTTAAGCGGCATATTTAGAAATGATACCAATTCACTCACCGTTTACATCACTTGTTGGGACCGCCAAAGAACTTGAACCCGACTGATAATTGTGGGCGCAAGTGCCTCTGTAAGGTTGTTTGGCCAAGATATAAAACTGGGAACTTGGCTTTGATTTCGCTAGATGAAAGAGAAACTTTTTTCACTGTCCGTAGTTGAGCGACATTCGCGGCGATTTCGAGAAATCAAGTCCAGAACGGTTAGGAGATGGCCACAAGGCCTGAGTGGGCGATGATAAAGGGAGAAAGCAAGAGAGAGACGGGCGCAGCAGAACTGACTAGGTTATATATGCAAACCTTCATGGGCGCTGGGATGCAGTTTTGATTTTGACCGGTCAATCGGGATATAGCAGCGCCAAGATGCCAAGACAATCTGACCCTCGCCCGCTGCCTCTGTTTGTGCGGGCGATGTGGGCCTGTAAATAATCAATTGGACCGCTCAAAGCCTGCAAGACAAGAGTGAGCCCAGTACTAGGTGGTACGGCAAGCCAATATATTCAGAAAAAGAGCAATAGATTTCTTGTATCATGGGAGAGCCAACGCCAAGAGACCCAAGAGACCGCGTACCAAGTTGTATCTTAGCTCATGGGCGCTCAAAACGTTTCGTCATATTCCTATATTCGGCCTATAATACAGCGCCCAGATATAAGGCAGATACAATGTTAGAATAGCTCTTCGTCCCTCAACCCCTTCCTTTCGTAAAGGATCTCCTTCATACCCACTATTCCCGAGCCTTATAGCTTGACAAGTCTGCCATTTGCTTTCTCTTCACAAGTTTGTTGTTCCTTGAGCTTGAAGCTTGAAGGTGAAAGAGCGCGGGATGGAGTTGTCGGTTTTCCGGCCGTATTATCATGGGCGGGGGTACCAGCGGTGCGACAGATCAGTTCTCAGGTATGTAGACTAGTACTAGTAGTCAGCGCTGGTGTGGTTTATATGGTATTTAGATCCTTCCTTGCACTTCAACCCGTCCCCAACTTGACCCCAACCAATCCAGCGCTCAACCCAAACCCAATCCACAATCTGAAGACACGAACCACCAGCTAGCTCTTCAAGGGATATTCGCTATCGACCTAGGTTTCCTTTACAACACTTCAGTTGGCTGAGCGCTCGACACAAGGTCCGGCAGGGTTGCCAGTATGCTTCGCTCTGCTTAGGTTCGGCGCTTGGGCTTGTGGAAGCCTTGCTCGCTTTGTAAACCGGAATGGACATAGTAGTTACGCCTTTGGTGTGCTATGTCCAGCACTAGCCTTCGCTTGCAATTGCCCAGGGGCCACCAATAACGCCTCTGCCGTTGATTCGAGAGTCACAGCGATTACACTGTCCCAATGACGACTTGGATTTTTCATCTGTTGCCCCCCTATTTCTCGACAAATCCACCAACAGCTCCCAGCACGGCTTTGTTGCTGCCTCGACGTCTTCACCATGCTTCACTCTCCCTCTTGCATCATCAACCAGCCACTCTATCAGGTCGCACCTCATGGCGGTGATTACATATCGTCCCTGGTGGCCGCAGGCTGTCCACTTTGTCCCGAATGGCGATGGCTTAGACTGCTTCGCGACCTTTCGCGACCCTGGCTCACAATTGTTTCGTGAACCCCGGAAAGCTCTCCCTTTCAGCTTTCGCTCCATCCCGGGACTTGATGGCGGGCCAACGCCTTGGAACCATTCACATCTTCGATTCAACGGCATCTATGATCAGACCAATGTTCCTGGCAACACGGAATCTAGGTCAGCCATCAATTAATCCCATTTGCGGCAAGTGCGCCTTTCATTGGTTCAATTTCGCCCCAGGACTCCTCAGCCCTTCGAAAAGGCAGCATCTACAGGGCAGTCCGCATGTCCTTCCTGGTGTGCAACTATGGTCTCCGAGGGTTTCTGGGTAATTGTGTGGGACATCGTTGATCCCTCAACAATTCGCGACACAAGCGCAACCTTCTCAGGGCCCGACCAGTGGGGCATACTTTGCGTTTCATCTCGTTTCATCGCGATTCGCAATTGCTGTAATACTGCAACCGACATTTCCTCAGACTCTTGCCTAACTCCATACCAATCAACCACGCTTGGTGGAATCTTGATAACGGACTTGATCATTGTGACACCATTCTGGGTCTCCCGATAAATTATGGGCTCGCAGCCTCCTCGGTCTTGCTTCGGTTACCGACAATTTGCGACCAGGATCAAAACATCACTGCTGACCACCTGGTATGACTCTTTGCTGGCAATACTCGAGGAGGTCTGTGTTTCACGGCCATATTTTGCGTATGATCACATTCAGTTCTCGTATCATAGGTTCTTCACCACAAGGTTGACTTGAATGTATGTTATCCCGTCTCCATTTCCATTGTGATTTACGCAAGCTAAACCATCAGAATAGGCTAGGTCGCCGTGAATCTGGGCTTGCAATCTGTGTAACCTAACGGTACGTAATTATTTCTCATCATTCGAGACGAAAACGGCCTGAAAAATCGTATTTTCCAGGTCTGGACATGCGAGGGCCCCGTTTGTGGAGATTTTCTGCATGATCGCTAAGTTGTTGCCTTCGAAGAAGTCGGTACAACCTTACGAGGTTTTGCTTTCATTTTTCTTCTCCATTTCTTGCAGGAGTGGATACATTATGCGTGCTTTTGTGCTGGACCATGGTTATCAGTGTTCCCACCAATTCACCATGACATTCCCCTGCCATTAAGATAACGAACACGGACGTAAAGGGTGTGACGAAGTCTTTTGAATGGCTGCGACACATCGAATTTTGGGTCGCCGTTGTACTGGGGACTTCCCTGTTTTGGTCCGACATTCCACACCCATGCCGGCCACCCTCGACAACGAGCCTACTTGGATCTCGTCGATATAGATTACGACGCGCCTTGAGGCCAACGGTATGTAGCTCTGAATATGTTGTAATTTATTTCAAAATACATGGGTCTGTTGGCTTGTTAACCCTGCGAGTTTGTTGTTCCCTGCATCAAGACCCACCTTCCTTTTTTGTCAAAACTGCGACCCGGTCTCGACTCTACTTGCACTCCAACAACGAAACTCTCAAGCAATCAATGTAGCGAAACGTTGGTCGCGACCTTCCGAGTCCGCGTCGCGCGATTTAGATGGAAGAACACAGGGGCTGACGATTGCTCACACGAACGCCGATGAGAAAAGGCGGGCAATTATACTCGTGGTTGTAGCAACCCCAAGTCGAGAGTCTGGATCTTGTTGGGCTTGTTTCCTCAACTCAGCCCTTCATGACGGGCTCACATCGCAGACCATTCAATCAAGTCAAGTTCCATGTGTTCCAGTCTATGCCCGACAAAGTCGCCAGGGTATGAACACGGGTATCTCGTTATAGAGCATCGGTGCCAGTGAATTAGACTTGGAGTGACTGACTGGTTGACTGACTGATTGATTTAGATTCTTACCGATCCCGCTCCGTGTAGTATCCGTATCCATATTGTAACCTACTATGTAACCCGTACGTGAGTCCATGATTTGGGCCTTTCAGCTTCTTTTTCCAAGTAAGCCCACTCAGGTAAAGTCTGTGATTCGCCACAGGGGAAGTCTGTCGAAAGAAATGAAGTCGCAGCGACAGATGACTCGATGAAAAGCGAGATGGAATGATTTGATCATATTGAATCCATCTATCGCTGCCCACACTCACTTTTTTCCTGATTTTGTTATTGTAGAACCTCTGAGCCTACTTTCCACGCCTTATTATTACTCACCTGTATACTAGTAGGGTATAGTGGGTAATACTAAATCACCGTTGTATTCCCAGATAGCACGATGCCCAAAGACTCGGGAACGTCAACCTAAATTTACACAATGGCACTGTCAAGGCATACGCCGTCCAACATGATTCGTCTGGCAAAACCCGAAGTCCACAATACAAACCACTTATTCAATTTTCCGCCTATACATCCACCTGATCCCTCTTATCACCCAGGTCCCAGAGATCAAATTTATTTGGATCCGGGGAAGGCACGTTCGATGAGTGCTGACTGCTGAATCGCTCAGTCGACGAGGCGACAAGGCATCAGAAATTCCGGTAATTATTCTACTGCGAATTCAGTCCCCTGCTCCGCATAGATTACATTCCACGGGTCTAGGGCATACCCGTAGTCAATGCATGACTGCGCAACGAGGCGCCTCAGAGACCACATGTCCCACTACAAGCCCCCAATGAATTAGCCGCCTGTAATGTTTTGGTACAAAGCAAGTAACGTCAACGGCCCAACTCGCCGTCTAGGAGTCTCTAGTCGGTGTTTCTAGATGCCTCCGCCCAAGTTGGACAAAATATCCAACAGAAACATCAAGGTTCCTTGAGAGGTGATGGACGGATGGAGACTCACGCCTTGCGACAACCCCGCGACCGACTGAACAGCAGTTTATGTAACTCTCGCCGTTCCTTTCGGTGGATCGCAGGAACCCAAGAGCAGCAGCGGGGTCGACACATGGTCAGCCAGGTCCTTGAACACGGAGTTCTTAACACCGAACGAAGACAGAGAAGATCCAGTATTGACATTGATGACATATGGAAGGTTGGAACTGAGAGATATGGGTTTGACACCCATTCCTCCACACTCCTGATACAAAACGTCAAACAAGAAAGTAATCCACAAAAAGTCCATCAATTCCCTGCATAGCCATATGTGTTGTCCGAATAAAAGAAGAGCATGGGTAATCATGGCATTAGATTGTGATCCAACCGCAAAAACGATGAAGAAAGAATATATATACGCCACGCGCGCGTGGCAATTAAATGGTCCACTCAAAACCTTTTACCTGGCTTAGAATTCAGACCATCGCAACCCTATGTTGGTTGCCAGAGCCAAAAATAAGACCCCACACAAGATCGTCGGACCAAACTTGTCGTAGTAAAGGCCCTCCGCACTGCGTTCCCTCAATCGGTACGACCTGAACAGGAATATGCCAGCAGAGTAGGCGATCGCCAGCAACGCGCACAAGGTGAAGAATGCAGCGCTGATAAGCCCTCGAGTATCGGTCGACGGCGTAAAGTTGAGCAACGCGGTTGCTATCGTTCCAATAAAGACAGCGTTGTTAAGCCATTTCTACGAGGTACGATGTCGTCAGCATATGTTCGAAGATCACCACGGAGGAAGAAAAAGGGCGTTATGGCGTAGGTAAGATACGCAGCGGAGATCATGATCATGTCGGAGAACGGATGATCACACCCAGGTTTTGAAGGAAACGAACGTATTCTTGATGAAAATCCGAAAGAAGGGAAACTCACCAGGAATGTACGTTCAGCGGCGAAGTACACTTTGGGCTCGACTCGAACTGGGACCGCGATCTTCTTTCCGGTTGGGGCGTGCCAGCTTCTATCAAGAATCCTTTCATCAACTGGTGTGGAGGGACCCCCAAGCGCGGATTCTTCTTCAATATCATCAAAACGGCGTTCCCCGTTCAGCTTCCCAGCAGAGTCTTCTTGTTCCTTTGCCTTGTGCAACTTGTCCTTCAATGTTTCATCGAATGTGGAGGAAGGCGCTAGAGGGGTGATGGCGAAGGCCTTGTCCTTGAACTTTCTGCTAAGCGTAGACTTTTCGCGACGGTGCTTAGGTCGCTTGCTGCGAGAAGCGCTGTGTCCACCCTCTTCTTCTTCTTCGTCCAAGGCAGGTGCCAACTTCGGTTTGTCTGGCTTTGCTTTGGCTTTCCCATTCTTGTTCATGGTCAAGACCTCGGTTTCCTCTTCTTCGCGGCGTTCCTTCAACATAGCTTCACGGTAGGCGATGGCAGCCGATACCTCGTTTCCGCTCAGGCCAGTGCGTTTTCCTTCGTCTCTGGCGGGGACGAGACTACCATCGTATTCGTCATCTTCCCCTTCAGACAAGGGCTCAGTGTAGGAGGCAACATCAGGTGAACGTGATCCTGAGGATTCCCGGTGAGAGAGAGTTCCTTGAGAGGACACAGTGGTAATAGTCGACGGCCGTTCGATGACACTGAGATACCCGCTGTCAGGTTTCAAAATATCGACGTCCACTAAAGCAAGCAATCAGAAGGACATTCAGCGAACGATGAACAAACACCAACTTTGGGGCAACCAGAAAGGAACGAGGTCGACACGGTTTGGCAAGAGTGTTGCACATCCGTGAATGAATTTACTTAAAATGACCGTTAGACGGCGAACACCAATTAAGAATTCGGACACACCTAAACTTGGGAACGGCCTCCACCAAATGGGATTGGACGAGCTCTTGCACCCACTCAGGAGGCTGTTGTCCTAACTGAGTCTGCAATTTCACCTCCAGTACGCCATATCTAGTCACATTTCTTCAGCAATGGCCGTTAGAAGGATTATGTCCACGACGCACTTGAAGATTTCCTTGTCCTCAGGAGCGACTTGTTCAAACGGAAAGTCGATACCGAAATCAGTACGACGCCAGTTGTCTCCAGCACGCTGACGTCCATCCCAGTTATCTTCACGAACCATGGTGAGCTCAGTGTCAAGAGAAATTCGGACGCGTGCATCTCCGGGAAGTTGGAACGCGGTACGGTTGTAGAATGAACGCACAACTAAAGGCCAAATCAGCAACAGGGGTCTATACTGTCAAAGCAACGCGACGCACCTGGAACGAGCTTCTTGGTAAGGATCGCGTATTGGACTTCATTGGCAAGTTGGATCATAGAGTCAACCTCCTGCTGACTCTTCTTCCCCTTCTTCACCAGGTCTTGGAAATCGGCATCGACGGTATACTCTCCGCGTAAGAACCGATTGACTTGATGCTCCTTGAGTGGGAAACGGGCCTTGACCGACTTCTCTCCGGTCCAGTCCTCCCGATGTGTCTTGCGCTCCACAAAGATCTATCACGTAACTTGATTAACACGATCGCAATGGTATCATTGTCATTCTCACCTGCTTGTTATCGACGTCGCCGTACCACCGTAAGCGAACGGCTTCTGCACCTTCAGTCTTCTCCAATCTTCCGAGATAGAGGTCCAGGTCTTCGTTGTCGAAGTAGATTGATGTGATAGCTATGTGGGCGCGTGTTAGGAAACATCTCGGAAAATGTCGCTGTTCGTCACCCACCGGAATCTTTAGGTTCGAAATCCTTATCAGGGTTGAATACTATAAAACCTTGAGGAAAGATTCAGAATAGGATGAGAATACTACTGACCGAGCACTGGCAAGTGCCTCAGAATTGCGAGTTTCAACGGAACAAGGTTGTCAGGGTGGACCTAGCCAGGCGTTAGAACAGGGATACGACATGATATTCCAATAACAACGTACCCAGTACTTGGTCGTCTGCCGAACAAATGCACTCTGACTTCCTCCCGCGCTTGAATCTCCTTGAACTGGGTGACCCCTAGTCCGCACCAAGTCGTACAACTTGGACAGCTTGACAATAAGGGCGTCCCAGTTGTACTTGTAGAACGGCTTCCTCTCGAGATGCTCCTGAATGAAATGGGTCTTCAACTGCCACTTGGTTTGTTTCTAAGACAGGGGTCAGCGTCCAGAAGGGAATGTGAAGCAATGGCGTCACTGACGTCGTGCTTCTTGAGGATCTTCATGAAGCCTGTGATATTGAGCTTGGTGTAGAGAGCGAGATCGTGAACGTCCGCAACGAGGATAGCGACTTCTTCTTCGAGACGATGGAAGCGGTCTTCAAGTGCGTCATAGGACTCATCTGACTCGTTACCTTCGTCGTCGTCAAGGTCGTCATCTGAACCTTCGTCCTGCACGTATGCGGCATGGTCGTCTTGCTGGGCTTCAGCGTCGGTACGGGAAAGGCGATGGCCGTTATCGTTGTCGTTATCCTGCTCTGCGGAAAGCTCCTCAGCTACCAGCTTCTTCACATCCTTCTCAGCTTCGCGAATTCGGCGAGCAAGTTCTGAGGTCTGCAGACCGAGGTAGAGCCAGTCAGCATCCCAAGGTCAACCACTGGTCCATGAACCAAGTTGTAGAGACAGGAGGTACAGACCTTGTCCTTCTGGAAGTCGTGAATTTTGTCAAGCTCAGCTTTAAGCATGCCTTTGAAGGCTCGTTCGTCCTCTTGATCCCACGCATGAGCCGTAGTGCGAATCTAGAGAATGGCCGACAGTTCGTTAGCCAATGTCCCACCAAAAGGCAAGGTTAAGAAAATACTTTAAGTTCTCGCTTCAGTCGGTTATAATCAAGGTAATAAGGTCTCCATTCGCTATACAAGTCCTCCTGCAATGAAATGAGGTCACACGAGCAGTTCAGTAGACCGACTGAGGACGACGTACGCTGATTTTTACGCCAAACTTCATTGTGACAAGGTCAGGGACGATGCGGAAGGAGTAGTCTGGGATGTATCACAAGTTATGAGGTCGTTCCAAAGGACCTTGACATAAAGTTCAGAAACGAACGTGCGTTCCCGCAAACACAAAAGAGTCCGAAGCCTTCCAGTGATTGATTGGATATCGTGGGAATGTGAGATCATGGGCCATCATCAGGTTTCACGTGTCTTGTTGTCCCACAGCTGCTACAGCGCTCGACAGAGCTATCACCGTCGACCAGGACGCAGGCTGTCCGACGTTGACGATGGCGACCTTAGTTTCTCCTAGCAACAATAATCATCGTCCAAAAACTTCGAACGACCGTCCCTTGGGCCAGCAGAATGCACCGAGAACCAAAATTTTGCTTCTGGGGTTGCGCAGGTATGTCACGTCGATCGTCACAGGGAGTAGTATATAATCGACCATGTCATGCGCGTAGAGCGGGCAAATCATCCATTCTCGAGGTTCTTTTCAATGATCTGCCTCCAAAGCAGACTTTTTATCTCGAGACTACAATGCGAATAACGCCTCGTCAAGTAGAGTGTGTTCTCTCTTTTACCTCGTCCTTCACTTGACTCATGCTCGTCGCGACTTTTAGCTCCGTCATTCCGCTCGAGATATGGGATACACCTGCTAACGTCACTATCGAAACTTTGGGTGTTCCGCTTTCCGATTTCGCCACTATCATATTTGTGATCGACATTCGGGTATGTCACGATTCGGATCCCAGCCAGGATGCTGTTGACCTTTATTACTAGGATTTATACAACCAACCCATTTCCAAGTTAGTGGACTTTATCATTGCCGCCCTTAAAGAGAGCCCGAACATCGCTATTGAGGTCTTTGTCCACAAAGCGGAAAAGCTTCAGGAAGACGACAAGATCGGTAATTCACATTTTGTTTTTCGAATCATGTCATTCTGACACCTCGATCTTCCACAGAAAACTATCGACAAATTAACGAACGAGTTCTGGACAGGCTTATTGACATCAATCCAGACTATGAACACCTACCAATCAACTTTTACCTTACATCCGTTTACGACCACACCCTACACGAGTCATTCTCCAAAGTGCTTCAAAAGTTGATAGACTCACTGCCCTATCTCGAAGAGCTACTCAACGTGTTTTGTGCTGTAAGTGAATCTATTTTGGGTTCTTCGGGCTAAGGCTGATAAATCACGCCCGCCAGAACTCTCAATCCCCCAAAGCTTTTCTCTTTGACGCCCGATCGCGGCTCTATGTCGCAACAGATGCGTCTCCGGTTGATTCGGCTACACACAACCTTTGCTGCGATTACCTCAGAATGTTGAATTCATTTGGCCCGCTGTATCGGTGCGTCGCGTAGATTATTCAACCTTGTTTAAGGCTGATCCCCAAACCAGTTCTATCACCTCTGGTCCGGTAAGGCAACGGACAACGCCCCAAACCCCACCACCTACTGCATCATCCAGCTCGTCCGTGGCATCGTCTTCTTCGCTTTCAAAGTCGCCGATGACTCCCATGACCCCTGTTCCGCACCCACCCAGTCGGAAACATCCGAAGGAATTATTCTACCCGAGCGCAGCAACAACCCTGCATCCCGCCACCCCGGGGACGACGCTGACATACCACCTTATCACGCGTAACCTTGCTCTGTTAGCCGTAGTGCCGACGAACGTCTACGAAAACCGACGAGGGTTGCTGGAGTACAACATCGTCTTTTTCCGAGAAGGGATCCAGGAGATCTGTGACGTTGAAGAAGAAGCTCGAGAAGGAGGGTGAAGAGAGTTATCAAGATAATCTCATCATTCATTAAGTATATCCCAGCGCGTAATCGATGCTGTCTGTATTATAACGAATCTTTCTGCACTTCACAATCGATGGATACCTAGAATTGTAGACAGGACATTGACTTGAAGCAGAGTAGATTTTTGACGGGACAACTTCCTTTCGGGGCAAGATTATAGGCAAGATTCTGCGGGGATTGACCCCAAAATGATCGGGCAATAAATCCAGGCCGGTTACGCGCTCATCACATGACTTTAAGCACCCAAAATCTTTCGTTGGGGAATGGGGCCCATCTGAACCGGTTAAAAGCAATTTCTTTTGGCTGCTACCTCACAAGTTTGTAGCCTGCACGCTGGGTTTGTCGTTACCTCTTCCTCCCTCCCATATCAGAGCAGTATGGCGCCAGAAAACGGCCATGCCGTACACGCAAAGTCTACTATTTCTACTCGCCCCCTCGTACTAGCCCAAGGATCACTTAGAGTAAGTCTCGACATCGCTGGCAGTCGTTGATCTGACTATATGCGCTTTACTCCAGGCTTCTATCCCAGTATCTGCCTCAGCAGACGAATGGATCGCAGCAGAGGTCCTCAGAGAAGAATTCGCGTCCACCATAGAAAGCGATCCGGTCGTCTTGAACGATGATGACGCGTCTGAACAAGGTTTGGATGAACCAAAAGTCGTATTCACAGCGCGTTTCCTTGGTCTCATTGCAAAGAGCATCGAGCAGGAGGCCCAATCTATCAGTGCACGCACAGCGTTGTTGCTCAACGTTCTCAAATATTTCACCATCACCCATCTCGCCACCGAAGATATCCATACCGTGGCCGCGTCCTTCTCTACCGACTCGCGCAGGCTCGTTTTGGCGTCATATTTCGCAGCCGTAGCTGCCTTGCAGAAGCAAGGCGTAATCGATATTCCTCGTCAACCACAATCAGCATTGCTTGAAGCTGCAGCCAGCGGAAAAGCTTCGATCTACGCTCTTTTCGGCGGTCAAGGAACCAACGAGGTTTACCTCGACGAGCTCCAAAGTCTTTTCGACATCTATAGACCATTCATTGAATCATACATCGCGACCGTCACCAAAGAGGTTCTCGTCCCCTTCGCCGACGACGAGAGCGAATCATCCTTCTACGACTCGGGGTTGGACGTCTACGCCTGGCTGTCAGGAAATACCGCGCGTCCACCCATCGCATACACCGCTTCAGTCCCCATCTCATTCCCTCTTATCGGATTAACCCAACTCGTGCAATATCTTGTGGTCTGTTACGTTTCAGGCCTTACCCCTGGACAATTACGTGATTCTATTGGAGGAGCCACAGGCCATTCCCAAGGAATCGTATCAGCTGTTGCGATCTCGGCATCGTCCAGCTTCGAAGACTTCACAGAAAACTCCATCAAGGCGTTGAAATGGCTTTTCTATGCGGGTCTAAGGGGACAAGAAGCGTTCCCGGTCACCGCTGTCGAGCCCAGCATCGTCCAGGATTCCATCGAAGGTGGCGAAGGGTCACCTACACCCATGTTATCAGTTACGGGTCTCAGTTTGAAAGAACTCGAGCCTCACATCACCCAGACCAACAAGCACCTTCCGGAGAAGTCCAGACTCTTCGTTTCCCTCAACAACGGTCCCAAGGCCTTCGTTGTCACCGGCCCACCCAAGTCCCTGTTCGGTCTTGTCACGGCCCTACGCAAAGTTAAGGCACCCGCTGGTACCGATCAAAGCAAGGTACCCTTCTCCCAACGCAAACCCGTCTTTTCCACCCGGTTCCTTGTCGTTGGTGTGCCATACCACAGTGATTACCTCTCTGGACTGACCCAGAGGCTGATCTCTGAGGATCTCGAAGACGAGGAGTTTTGGAATGCCGAGGACTTGAAGATCCCTGTCTACAATACTGAAGATGGTACGTCGTTCCCGGGTTTTTACGCTGCGTAGGTTACTGACGCGTTTCTAGGTTCCGACTTGCGTCAGTCAACTGTCCCAATTGTCCAGTCGCTCTATGACCAAATCTTCACGCTCCCAATTCACTGGACCAAGGCAACCAACTTCCCCGAGTCAACAACCCATGCCATCGACTTCGGTCCAGGAGGTGCCAGCGGCATTGGCCCCCTGACAGCCAAGAACTTTGAAGGTCGCGGTGTCCGTGTCATCGTTGCTGGCGTTCGAGGAAAAGGTGATGCCGAATTGTACAATGCCAACGGCGTGAAGTACGAGGAGTGGTGGAGCAAGAAGTGGTCGCCAGGCCTCGTGAAGAACAGGTGTGTTGGATAATCGTTTTAAACTTCGTCTGCTGATCGTTTTCTTGCAGTGAGGGTGAACTCTTCCTCGACACACCATTTTCCCGTCTTCTCGGTAAACCTCCAATCATGGTCGCCGGCATGACCCCGTCCACCGTCAAGGCCGGATTCGTCAGCGCTGTTCTCGACGCTGGCTACCACATTGAACTTGCTGGCGGTGGACACTACAACGCGAAGGCGCTTCGTTCCAAAGTTACCGAGATTCAAGAGAAGATTCCTGACGGTGTTGGTTTGACCCTCAACGCCCTCTACATCAACCCCCGTCAATTCACCTTCCAGCTGCCTCTATGGCAAGAGATGAGGAAGGAGGGATTGCCGATCGAAGGTTTCTGTGTCGCTGCTGGAATCCCAACCACCGAGAAGGCCGTCGAGATCATCGAAGGTTTGAAGAACGCCGGCATCAAGCACGTCGCTTTCAAGCCTGGTTCCGTTGACGGCATTCGCCAAGTTATCAACATCGCAGCAGCCAATCCCGACTTCCCCATCATCATGCAATGGACCGGTGGTCGCGCCGGAGGACACCACTCCTTTGAAGATTTCCACCAACCCGTCCTTGCCACCTATCGCACCATCCGTGAACACTCTAATCTCATCCTTGTCGGCGGGTCCGGCTTTGGGTCCGCTGATGATGTGTGGGAGTACTTGACTGGTGATTGGTCCGTAACGCGTTTCGGTGTCCAACCGATGCCGTTCGATGGATTTTTGTTTGCAAGTCGCGTCATGGTCGCCAAGGAGGCGCACACCAGTTCCTCCGTCAAGGACCTTATTGTCGGGGCGGCTGGTGTTGATGACAGCCAATGGGAAGGGACCTACGCGAAGCCTACGGGTGGCATCCTGACTGTTCGATCAGAGCTTGGAGAGCCTATTCACAAAGTCGCGACCCGTGCCGTCAAGTTGTGGAAGGAGTTCGACGATACCGTCTTCAAGTTGCCGAAGGAGAAGCGCGTCATTTGGTTGAAGGAGCGTCGGGATGAAGTTATCGAAAAGTTGAACAAGGATTTTGCGAAGCCCTGGTTTGGATGGAAGAAGTGTGGGCAGGTGGCCAAGAATCTAGGTGATATGACGTACGAGGAAACCGTGTTGAGGATGGTCAGGTTGATGTTTGTTGCGCACCAGAAGCGATGGGTCGATGTGTCGCTGCGAAACTTGACTGGTGATTGGTTGCGTCGCGTGGAAGAGCGATTTGCAAGTGTCGACTCTGGCTTCTCTACCAAGCCATCCCTTCTCCAATCCTACACCTCTCTTGATGATCCCTTGCCCTTCGTCGAGGAATTCTTCAAGAAATACCCCCTGGCGACGGAGCAATTGCTTGCAGCTGAGGATACAGCATACTTCCTGGCTATCTCGCAGCGTCCGGGACAGAAACCAGTTCCCTTCATTCCAGTTCTCGATGCCACCTTTGAAGTATGGTTCAAGAAGGTACGCAACAGTACATGTGATTTGCAGCCATATGTTAATTTCGGTGATTTTAGGATTCTCTATGGGCGGCCGAAGATATCGACGCAGTATTTGATCAAGACCCCCAACGTGTTTGCATCCTTCAGGGGCCAGTCGCTGTGAAATGGTCGGTCAAGAAGGACGAGCCTGTCAAAGAAATCCTTGGCAACACCAATGCATCCCTCATTCAACGCCTCCTTGAACGCAAATACAACGGCGATGTTACATCTGTTCCTGTCGTCGAGTACCTGTCTGCTCCCCCTAAGCGAGCCGCTTCCGTGGCTGGTGTGACGCGCACAGCATCCAAAGACAGAATTCTCTACGAGTTCGGCAAAACTCTCCCCGACAGCGACGCTTGGCTCGAGGTCCTCGCTGGGCCTACTCTCAACTGGCTGCAAGCCCTTGTATCCTCCAAGACCATCGTCCGTGGCTCGGCCTATGTGGACAACGCCCTTCGCAAACTCCTTGCTCCTCGCCCTGGTCAGAAGGTTGTCGTCGCGTATGCCAATTCTACTCCTGTTTCTGTCACTCTATATGGTGCCGCACGTTCATATGGCGTTCATATTCCCAACTTCAAGGCCGTCGAAATCACTTACGACCCGTCAACTCGTGTAATCAATACCGTCCTCTCCGAGGAACGTGAAGGCTCCTCTGTACCTCTTACTCTCAAGTTCCTCTTCAAGCCTTCCCAAGGATTTAACCCCATCCACGAAGTCGCAGAGGGTCGCAACACCCGTATCAAGCAGTTCTACTGGAAGCTGTGGTATGGCGACGACCAGGAGTTGCCCAGCATCGACATAAAGGAGACTTTCGTCGGCCCTGAGGTCGTCATCGAGGAGGAAGATGTGGAGGAATTCTGCTCCGTTGTTGGAAACCAAGGAGAAGCCTACAAGGCAGCAAGGACTGACGACCTTCGCGCTCCCATGGACTTTGCTATCGTCACTGGCTGGCAGGTAAGCTATCTGTACGACCTTTCTCAATCTATACTTATCCGTTTCCTTAGGCAATCATGAAGTCCATCTTTCCTGCTGCCATCGACGGCGACCTGCTTCGCCTCGTCCACCTTTCCAACGGATTCCGTATGGTCGACGGTGCCAAGCCATTGAAGGTCGGCGACGTTTGCAAGGCCGAAGCTCGCATCATCTCCGTGGTTAACACCAATGAGGGCAAGGTCGTCAAGGTCAAGGGCTACGTTTGCTCAAAGGGACAACGCATCATCGAGGTTGACTCCTCATTCCTCTACCGTGGTCGTTTTACCGACTTCGAGAACACTTTCGACACCACCGAGGAACCCGACTACGTCGTCTCCCTCGAAACTGATGCTGCCGTCGGAGTGCTCCAATCCAAGGAATGGTTCGAGTGGGAGAATGAGACTTCGCCTTTGACTGCTAGTGCATCTCTCATCTTCCGTATCCAATCTCATGTCACCTTCAAGGACAAGGCCACCTATCGCAACGTCGCTGTTACCGGTGATGTTTACATTCGCAATCAGCTCAAGGTCCTTGTCAAGGTTGGATCCATCGATTTCCACCAAGATGACTGCTTGGGCAACCCTGTTCTCGCATACCTTCAGCGCCACGGCACCCCTCAAGGTCTCGCTACACCTCTCTCCAACGAAGGCTACTCCCTCAATACTGCTGATGTTACCACCACTTTCACTGCACCCTTGACAAACGAGCCTTATTCCAAGGTCTCTGGTGATTTCAACCCTATTCACATCAACCCCTACTTCTCCGACTTTGCATCCTTGCCCGCCACTATTACCCACGGCATGTGGTCCAGCGCCGCCACTAGACGTTTCGTCGAGACTGTCGTTGCACAAGGCAAGCCTGAACGTGTCATCGCATACGACGTCAACTTCGTCGGAATGGTTATCCCTGGAGATGAGTTGACCGTCAAGCTTCGCCACGTTGGCATGAGAGATGGAAATATCTCTGTCAAGATCGAGACCGTCAACTCGCAAGGCGACAAAGTTCTCCTAGGCTCGGCAGAGGTCGCTCAACCATCGACTGTCTATGTCTTCACCGGTCAAGGTTCTCAAGAGCCAGGAATGGGTATGGACCTCTACAACTCTTCTCCTGCTGCTCGTGCTGTCTGGGAAGGCGCCGATGCCCATCTTCTCGCCGTGTACGGATTCTCGATCGTTGAGATCGTCAAGGACAACCCCAAGGAGAAGACTATCCACTTTGGTGGCATCAAGGGTCAAGCCATCCGACAGCGTTACATGGAGATGACGTACGACACTCTCGACAAGGATGGTCAGGTCAAGACTCTTCCTCTCTTCGGTGATATCAACATTCGAACCGCGAAATACACTTTCAGTCACCCTAATGGTCTTCTCTTTGCAACCCAATTCGCTCAGATCGCTCTCGTCGTCACTGAGAAGGCTGCGTTCGAAGACATGCGCGCCAAGGGCTTCGTTCAGACGGACTGCGCCTTTGCTGGTCACTCTCTCGGAGAGTACTCTGCTTTGGCCTCCATTGCTGATGTCCTCCACATCTCTGCCCTCGTCGATGTCGTCTTCTACCGTGGTATCACCATGCAACGTGCTGTGGAACGTGATGCCCTGAACCGATCCAACTACGCCATGTGTGCCGTCAATCCTAGTCGTATTTCTGCTTCCTTCACCGATGCCGCTCTCCGCGAAGTTGTCGACTCTATCTCTTCATCTACCCAAACTTTGCTCGAGATTGTCAACTTCAATGTGGAGGTATGTATTTCATTGGCTGTTTCAAATGTTTCAAGCTGACTTTCTTTGCTTTAGGGTCAACAATATGTCTGCGCTGGTGAACTGATTGCGTTGCAGACCTTGACCAACGTCCTTAATTTCCTCAAGGTCAAGAAGATCGACTTTGTCAAGGTTCGTTCATCCCGTTTTCTTGCGATATATCCCAGTCAACTGATTTTGTTTACCAGCTGACGGAGACGTTCAGCGTCGAGAAAGTCAAGGAGATGTTGGGTGAGATCGTACAGGAATCATACGGCCGCGCCCTGGAGCAACAGAAAGCTCAGGATGGATACATCAAACTTGATCGTGGCTTTGCTACCATCCCTCTTCCCGGTATCGATGTGCCTTTCCACTCGAGATATCTCTGGGCCGGTGTCCTGCCTTTCCGTGCATGTACGTTATTGTGATTATCTGGTCGTCGTTCGTTGTATTCACGCATTTCCAGACCTCTCGAAGAAGATCAATGCTGCGGACCTCAACCCTGACATGCTGATCGGCAAATACATTCCCAATCTCATCGCCAGACCCTTCGACGTAACCCGCGAGTATGCACAAATCATTTATGACCAAACTTCTTCCCCTCGCCTCGACAAGGTTCTGAAGAAATGGGAACAAGATGGATGGGGAAAACACGACAACAGACAGAAGCTCGCCTACGTCATTCTCGTCGAGTTGCTGGCATACCAGTTTGCCTCTCCCGTTCGCTGGATCGAAACCCAAGACCGTCTCTTCGCCGAATACAAGTTCGAGCGCTTGATCGAAATCGGTCCTTCCCCAACTCTCACTGGAATGGCCACCCGAACTGCCAAGGCCAAGTACGAGAAATCCGATGGATACGTCAGCCATACACGCGTCATCCTTTGCCACTCTAAGAACCAGAAGGAAATCTACTACCAGTTCGAAGATGTTCCGGACGCTCCCGCCTCCGATGTATCTGCAGAGGCTGCGCCAGCACCCGCATCTGCTCCTACCGCTGCTGCACCAGTCGCCGTGGCAGCACCTACCTCCGGTCCCGTTGCAAGCGTCGAGGATGGCCCTGTCAAGGCTATCGACATTCTGATTGTCATCGTTGCCCAGAAACTCAAGAAACAGGTCGAAGAGATTCCGTTGTCGAAGTCCATCAAGGACCTCGTTGGCGGCAAATCCACTCTTCAGAACGAAATCCTCGGTGATCTTCAGCAAGAGTTCTCCTCTGCCCCTGAAAAGGGTGAAGAGCTCCCCCTCGAAGAACTCGGCGCCGGTCTAGCAAGCGGTTTCAGTGGTTCGCTCGGCAAATACAGTACCGGTCTCATCTCAAGGCTCGTCGGTGGCAAGATGCCTGGTGGTTTCAACGCCAGCGCCATCAAGTCGCATCTCAGCAAGACCTGGGGATTGGGCCCATCTCGCGCGGATGGTGTCCTGTTGTTGGCTACTACCCTCGAACCTCCTAAGCGTCTCTCGTCGGAGGTCGAGGCCAAGGCTTGGTTGGACGCCATTGTCCCCATTTATGCTCAACGTGCCGGAATCTCTCTTTCTACCCAATCCGCTGGTGGTGCTTCTGGTGGTGGATCAGGTGGACCAGTTATCAACAGTGAAGAATTCGTCAAGTTCCAGGCTGCTCAAGAACAATTCGCCTCTCAACAAATCGAGGTCTACATGCGTTACCTTGGTCGTGATTCTCGTGCTGGTGAGCTCGCTTTCGACGCCGAAAAGGCCACTGCAGTCGCTCTCCAAGCCAGGCTCGATAGCATCACCCGCGAACATGGGGACTCCTATCTCGACGGCATCCAACCGCGCTTCGATCCCCTCAAGGCTCGTCATTTCGACTCCTCCTGGAATTGGGCTCGTCAAGATGCTCTCCTGATGTTCTACGATTTCATCCATGGCCGTCTGCAAAGTGTTGATCGTGAAATCATCGCTCGTTCTATCGCCCTCCTCAACCGTGCGGACGAGGATATGGTTCAATACATGGAATACCACATCAACAATTGCGATGCTTCCAAGGGTCCTACCTACAAGTTGGTCAAGGAGTTCGGTCAGCAACTCATCGACAATATGAAAGAAGTCTTGGGCAAGCCCCCTGTATACAAAGATGGTACGCACCCTTCTAACTATATACGTGGTATAATCATACTGACGCCTCGCTTTTAGTCACTTTCCCCACCGCTCCCCACACAGAAGTTACTGCTAAGGGAGACATTGTTTACACTGAAGTTGTTCGAGAGAACGTCCGCAAGCTGGAAGCTTACGTCGAAGAGATGGCCACTGCTGAAAACGTCCCGGGAAGTGTCAACTACAACAAGGTACAGGACGACGTCCAAAAATTGTGGACCCTCGTCAAGGATCTCCCAGAAATCAAGGACGACCAGAAGAACCGCATCAAGGATCTCTACGAAGGCGTCGTTCGATCCCTTCACACTGAACCCGCTGCCCCGCCTGCTCCAAGGAGTCGCCGATCATCTTCTCAATTCCTTCGTCCTCAAGTTACCGGAGTTAGCCCTGTTACATCGCTTGACTCTGATAAGGTACCGCTTCTCCACCTCAAGCGCCGCGTCGGCAATACCTGGGAGTACAGCAACAACCTCACGGGTGTTTATCTCGACATTCTCCACCAAATCGCAACATCTGGTACGACCTTCAAGGACAAGAACGCGCTTTTGACTGGTGTTGGAAAGGGTTCTATCGGTATCGAGATCGTCAAGGGTCTTCTTGCCGGTGGCGCACATGTCGTGATCACCACTTCCAGTTACAGCCGCAAGACTGTCGAATACTACCAAGCCATTTACCACTCAGTTGGTAGCCGAGGATCTGCACTTACCGTCGTTCCTTTCAACCAAGGCTCAAAGCAGGATGTTGAAGCCCTCGTCGACTACATCTATTCCACTCTTGGTCTCGACTTGGACTACATTCTGCCCTTTGCCGGAATCCCCGAGAATGGTCGCGAAATCGATGGTTTAGACGATCGTTCTGAACTTGCACACCGAATGATGTTGGTCAATTTGCTTCGTATTCTCGGTGCCGTCAAGAACAAGAAGGCCAGCCGACACTTTGTTACTCGCCCCACTCAAGTCATCCTTCCTTTGTCCCCCAACCATGGTCTTTTCGGAAACGATGGTCTCTATTCTGAGTCGAAGATCTCTCTGGAGACTTTGTTCCAACGGTGGGCTTCTGAAAGCTGGGGAGAATACCTTTGCTTGGCAGGTGCAGTCATTGGGTACGTTCCATTCTCTGAGTCCCCTTCTATTCTTTGCTGAAATTGTTTTCAAGCTGGACGCGTGGTACAGGTTTGATGGGCCCCACCAACATCGTTGCCCACGAGCTCGAAGGCTACGGTGTTCGCACCTTCTCTTCCAAGGAAATGGCATTCAACATCCTCGGTCTCATGCACCCTTTGCTGTTCAGCATCACCCAAGTTGAACCCATCTGGGCCGACCTCAACGGTGGAATGGATCGCCTCCCTGACCTCGCTGAAGTTACTAGTGGCATTCGCAACAGGCTTAACAAAAAGGCTGACCTTCGCCGAGCCATCGCCCGCGACAATTCAGCAGACTTCAAGGTCATCCAAGGAGTGGAGGCAGAACGAGTCCTCAAGTCTGTTGATGTCCTTCCTCGCGCCAATTTCCGCTTTGAGTTCCCCGATCTGCCAGCTACCGACTCTCTCAAGGAACTCTCTCAACTACAAGGCCTGATCGATTTGGACAAAGTTGTCGTCATTACCGGATTCGGAGAAGTTGGTCCTTGGGGAAGTGCCCGTACTCGTTGGGAGATGGAGGCTCGTGGAGAGCTCACAATTGAAGCCTGCATCGAAATGGCTTGGCTCATGGGATTCATCAAGCACTTCAATGGCCGCCTCAAGGATGGATCGCTTTACGTCGGATGGGTCGATACCAAGACCGACGAACCTGTTGACGACAAGGATGTCAAGGGCCGGTACGAGTCAGAAATCATCGCACACTCTGGCGTTCGCTTGATCGGTATGCACTTAATCGCTGGCTTCGTGTCATATTGCTAACGATCTTTTCAGAACCTGAACTTTTCCGCGGTTACGATCCTAACAAAAAGGTTTTCAACCAAGAGATTGAACTCATTCACGACCTCGAGCCGATCGAAGTGTCTCAAAATGAAGCTGAGAAGTTCAAGCTCCAACACGGTGAGAAGTGTGACATCTGGGCTGGAGAAGACGGCCAGTGGTTCGCGAAATTCAAGAGGGGTGCTTGTGTCTTGGTCCCCAAGGCCTTCAAGTTCAGTCGCACCGTTGCTGGTCAAATTCCCACTGGCTGGCATGCTGGACGATACGGTATCCCTGACGATATCATCGCCCAAACTGACAGGGCAACTCTCTGGGCCTTGGTTTGCACGGCAGAAGCACTCAACGCATCAGGCATCACCGACCCCTACGAGCTCTACAAGCATCTCCATCCTTCTGAAGTTGGAACTGCCATCGGATCTGGAATGGGTGGTGTTACAAGTATGGCCAAGATGTTCAAGGACCGCCGCGACGAGAAGGACGTTCAAAATGACATTCTCCAAGAAACGTAAGCCCCATTTATCAGCCCTTAGAACAAGGTATTGATCCTGCTTTCCAGGTTCATCAATACCACTGCTGGTTGGATCAACCTTCTATTGCTCTCTTCCAGCGGTCCCGTCAAGATCCCCGTCGGTGCATGGTGCGTAAACTTTGGATATCCTGACTGCTTTTTGCTCATACCATTGTAGCGCAACTGCATTGCAATCTCTCGAGATCGCTTGCGATACCATCCTTTCTGGCAAAGCCAAGGTTATGCTTGCTGGCGGCTTCGACGATATCAGCGAAGAAGGTTCCTACGAGTTCGCCAACATGAAGGCCACCAGCAACGCCGAGACTGAATTCGCCATGGGCCGCGAGCCAACCGAAATGTCTCGTCCCGCGACAACATCTCGTGCAGGAGTATGTATATGTTTGCCTTTCGGTTTACTCTTACTGATCAAATTATTTAGTTCATGGAGTCGCAAGGTTGTGGTGTCCACGTCGTAATGAGCGCTAGGACCGCGCTCGAACTCGGAGCACCAATCCGAGGTATCCTCGCCTTCACCTCCACTTCTACGTGCGTACCAACCCGCGTCCATTCAATTTTATGCTAACCTCCTTTCAGTGATAAGGCTGGACGTTCAGTCCCTGCCCCTGGCAAGGGAGCATTGACGATTGCTCGAGAAGTCGCGTCTAAGTATCCTGTTCAGATCCTCGACATCGCCTATCGTACTCGCCAATTGGAATTCCGTCGCAAGCAGATTTCCCAGTGGCTCGAGCACGAACAGGCTCAGCTCAACGAGGAGATCGCATACAGGAAGCAGAAAGGGGAAGACGTCAGTCAGGATTACATCGCCAGTCGTCTCGCCGGACTCGAAGAGGATGCTCACCGACAAGAAAAGAGTGCACTTGCTCTATATGGCATGTTGGAAGGTTCTGATCCTCATGTTGCTCCTCTTCGTCGTGCTCTCGCAGTCTGGGGTCTTACAGCTGATGACATTGGTGTTCTTTCCATTCACGGGACAAGCACAAAGGCCAACGAAGACAACGAGACTCGCATTTGGAATGACGTCCTCTCGACTATCTCTCGTACCCCTGGAAACGCTGTCCCTGTTGTTGCCCAGAAGAGCTTGCTCGGCCATGCCAAAGGAGGTGCCGCTGCCTGGCAGATGGTTGGTTTACTCCAGAGTCTTATCACTGGCATTGTCCCTGGCAATCGCAACAGCGAGTGCGTATTTCTTTCGTGATCATGCTTCTATTTGGCTGACCAGGTATTTTAGCAACATTGACTCCCAGTTCCAAGATCGCAAGTTACTCATGTTCCCATCCAAGCCGCTTCACACCGATGGCATTCGTGCTGGTGTCATGGTGAGCATTGTTTCACCCGCACACTGAATGTCTTTCTGACTCGTAAAATAGTCTTCCTTTGGTTTCGGTCAAGTTGGCGGTACTGCGTTGGTTATCCACCCTCGTTATCTCCTTGCTGCTTTGGAGCCATCCTACTACGAGGCGTACAAGGAGCGCAACGTCATTCGTGCCCTGATATCCTACAAGGCCATGAGTGAGATGATGATCAACAACTCGCTCGTCAAGATCAAGGAACACCCGCCATATCTCGGTGACATGGAGACCAAGGTCCTCTTGAACTCTACCGCCCGTGCCGATTACGATGTCAAGACTGGCGAATACTCTTTCAAAAAAGTGACATCCGTCGTCCCAAAAGATACCGGAAACGTTGAGACCTTGTCCAAGTTCGTGGGCACAAATGTCTGGACTGACGCCCCTGCTGGAGTTGGTGTGGATCAAGGTAAATATCCCCCCTTCCTTTTAGTGTTGCGCCACTAACCTTCCATTCACAGAGCTGATTTCTTCTGTCCCTTCGCACAACCCCACCTTTGTCTCTCGCAACTTCACTGAGGCCGAGATTGCTTACTGCCAACGTCAGCCCTCTCCCCAGTCCTCTTTCGCCGCTCGTTGGGTCGGAAAGGAAGCCGTGTTTAAGTCTCTCGGTGTCAAGTCCAACGGTGCTGCTGCTGCAATGAAGGAGATCGAGATCGTCAACGACTCCAATGGCGCGCCTACAGTTCACTTGCACGGGGAGGCTCAGCGTCAGGCCGAGGCCAAGGGCATCAAGAAGGTTCTCATTTCACTTTCTCACTCTGAGACCACTGCCGTCGCCTTTGCTCAAGCATCTACTTCTTAATGTGTCTGCTATCATCATTCTTCGCAATCAATATCACGAGCTCGTACTACTACTTCATAGATCGCCATGCACTTTCATCTTGTGTTTTTCCAATATCCAGAATTCCTGTAAATCATTACGCTAATAATCATCATCTGTTTATATCCTCTCATTTTACTGAAAATCGTGAATTTGCGTTGCGTCCATTTGGGTAACTTTTAGTTGCTCAACTTCATCCAGATTCTGGAATTCCAGAGCTGGAACTTGGCAGTGCTTTTGACTGCGATATCCTGTGTTCGGGCCTCGCGGCGCTTCAGTTTCAGAGCTTCTCCGATGTGTTTCTGTACCCAAGCCGTAGCCTACGATATATGTATGTCTCAGCGCAGAGCTCTTGGCCGAAAGTGTTCTAACCTTGGTCAGCGGCTAAATATCTTTGAACCCCGCTTGGATGTTGCTTCACTCCAGAGTCCAGCTAGCACTTTTAACTCGTCCAGAACAGTCACTGGCACGGATGCTGCTCCTGCTCCTGCTCCTGATCGTCGCACTGGTGTTAGAGAAGCAATGCGCCTTTGTATCCCCATATTTCGGACAGTCCTGATCCCCGTCATTATCCGTAGGAGCTGACTGTAATGATTTGATTGCCCGATACCTTAGTATTGCCTATTGCACATGTACACTTCTGAAAGTTCTTGCCACACATGGCAATGCATTTATCCGCAGACTCAAATAAGGACAGCTGAGGGTCGAAATCCATTACTTAAGAGCTTTCTTCATCTTCTCCTCCATATCATCCAAATCATTGGTTTCAATCCGTACAATTTTTCTCCCCAGTGCCTTTTCGATCGCTTCCATCTTTGAACAATGAATGAGTGGTTTGATGGCTAAAGATGCGGAAAACAACCAACCTGAAGCCATGTCCGCTTGTCGTGCACAAAGTTGATGCTGATACCCTTCCTTCCAAAGCGACCTGTTCGTCCGATACGATGGATGTATGTCTCGACATCAGGTCGACTGTCATCCGCCGACGATGGTCCGCGGTCGTTCATTAATGGTAGATCGTAGTTTACGACCATGTTGACCTAACATGATATGAGCCCCTCGGTACTTATGTATGTGGGGAGATGACTGACCTGGAGAATGTCGATACCCCGAGCGATAACGTTTGTCGTAATCAAAACCTTCTCCTTGCCCTCTCGGAATCGGTCGATGATCGCGTCTCGCTCGTTGGCGTCTTTTGCACCATGCAGGGAGGCGACCTTGTGGCCCTCTGCGGTCATTCGGTGGGAGATGCGATCAGCGGTATCACGACGCTACAGAATCGTTTGTCAGATGTCTCATCTGGGTTTCTGTTGATTCCGAGAGAAACGCACCTTGCAGAAGATGATACTCTGACCGATGGTCAGCAGAGAGTATAAGCTCACGAGGATATCGTATTTGTGTTCCTCATCTCTGCAGTCCATGTAGAATTGTCGTATACTGTCCACACTGAGCTCTTCCTTCTGGAGTTCGATCTTGTTCGCGTTGGGTGCAAACTTGTTGGCGAATGCTCGGACATGGTCGGGGAAGGTAGCGGAGAACAGGATGATTTGAACGGGGTTTGCTGGGCTTCTTGGTAACATGCTGTAGATTAACACAGTAGCTGGTCAACACCCAACGCAAGAAACTGAGTTCGGCTGCGAAAACGTACTTCTTCACCCGCAGAGTTTGGTCCCCAAGACCGTCTTGATCCAACATATTGTCTGCCTCGTCCAACACGAACACCTTGACTTTGCTCGTATCTAGAACCTTTCTGCGCATGAGATCGATCATTGTTCCAGGGTTTCCGACGATGATTTGAGCGGTGATGGAGGAGGCGTCGCGGGGCAGATTGTCCTTGATGGCGTATTCGGTTTGGACATTGGTGTACTTGCCCATGGTAATCACTACCGACATTATTTGGCGGGCAAGTTCTCGGGAAGGGGCCAGGCAGATGGCCTACAGGAAACGCAGTTAGCCTAGGCAGCCTGGAACGATCAAGGGAAGGTACCTGAGGCTTCTGGAGGCTGAAGTCGACTCTGGAGAGCATGGTCAACACGAACGCAGCGGTCTTTCCAGTTCCAGATTGCGATTGCCCAATCATGTTTGTCGCCCTTTTCTCGCATTAGTTCGTCCAGATATCGACGGGGACATGCCAAAACATACGGATTTGACAGCAACAGGGGCAAGGCGCGTTCCTGGATCTTCGATGGTTTCGAGAATCCCATATCGTAGATACCCTTGAGCAGGTCCTCAGACCTAGAATGCATTGACCGTCAGAAAATTCACCATCACCATACAATGAATTACACGGACAATCCCAGCTCCTCGAATGTCTTAACGCTGAACAACGGTGAATTTGGGTCGAGTTGCTGGTCTGCAAGGGTGACCTAAAGGCATATAAGCATTCGGATGCATCATAGGCGCCAAAGGTACGTACAGTGACTTCGAATGAAGACTTGATGAGATCTCCCTCAGGCTCTACATCTACGTCAGGTTTGCCGTTCCATTCCAAATCGAAATCGTGTATTGTCTGTACTTACCAGGAGTGGCCTCCTTCTGTTCAGGCTTCGGACTGCCTGCAGGTTCTGCTGCATCAGCAGGCACAGGGACGGGGGCAGCGGCAGGGACTATACGTCGAAGGCCATAAGTCATGTCAACGTACATAACCGTAGCACATACCTGCAGTTGCCGCTGCGGGGTTGAAGAATCCGTCGTCGTCTTTTTGCATGTCGTATTGTCGTTCGTGAGATGTATATCAAATTTCCAGTCGTCCAAGGTCAAAAGTAGTAGAAAATGAACCAGAGAGCCCTGCTTCTGTGTTCGGGTGAATATCGCGATTGTCCAAGAGCGCGTTCAGTCAAATCAGCTCTCTATCAGGCTCCGATCGGCCAACTCCGAAAGGCCAAAACAAAACAAAAAAAGATCCTTTAGCCCACCGCGAGGGTCGAACTCGCAGCCTTCAGATCGCCTAGTCATAAGAGTCTGACGCTCTATCCGATTGAGCTAGGCGGGCGGTGCATGGCAATAAAGCCAAGGGCTTATGGCCACGTGCACACGGGTGTGGGCTGCCTTGGAACGAGCGAGTATATCATTTGATCAGTTATAATCCAACTGCATTCTCTACCTTCTAGTCACCAGAGTGCTGAAAGATCCAGCATTGCGAGCAAAAGCATTAATTGATCGGTGAATACCATCCGTTGTGTTATCTATTGGTATACGACCCCTGGTAATAAATTTGAGGTATAAATAGTCCTCCATTAATAAATCTCCTAATCGAACTTGCGGCGACGATATGAGATGATGTTCGGGTTTTTGGGCATTACGATCATAGTCTAATGATAATTGCTCAGCAACGCTTCAAGTTCGGGAATGTGGGGGAGACATACATGATAGTTGTGCTCTGGCACTGTTTCAATTCTCATTTCTATTTTGCGAACAATAGAAGTGATAATAGCTCCCAATTGCAGATAAGCGAACTAGACGGGAGGTCAGTCATGCTCCTAAGCCAATGGACAAGCATAAGATGCTTACCTGTTCGCCGATACATCTATGCTTGCCGGCACCGAAAGGTTGGTAAGGAGACTCTGTGCCCTTGCTAACAGCACCGAATCCGTAGTCAATCTTCTCTCCGTGTTCATCAGCGTAGGTGTTGTAAGCAGCTGCAGCAACGCCTTCGGGGTCGCTCCATCGGGCAGGGTCCCAGGTATCAGCATTCTTCCAGACGCGGGGATCCATTTGGCTGACATAGGGGGAAGCGAGTACGTAGTTTCCCTTGGGGATGAGATAGGTCTTGTCCTTCGAAGGTGCGGAGAGGGATCCAGGGACGACAACATCCTCACGGACATATCGCATGATGCTGTGGATGGGAGGGTGCATGCGGAGGGTTTCACGGATAGCAGAATCGAGAACTGGAAGGGCACGCAGTTCCTCGAAGGAGGGAGATCGGAACTTGCCATCGGGAGTCCCGAAGTTTTCAACCTGCTCCTTGTACAGCGCTTCACTGGAAAGAACCCATAAGTAAGGCTTTATAAGAATAGTTGGAATTAAACATACGCGACTTCAGGGTTGTTGGCGAGGTGGAGGAGAGTCCATGAACCAGTGGCAGATGAGGTGTGTTGACCAGCCATTAAAAGAGCAATCATAATGTGAGCAATTTCGTGATCCTTGAGATATTCTCCGTTGCGATAGGTTTGTTCAATCAAAGCCGCAATCATGTCGTGTTCGGTCTGTCGAATAAGCATCAGAGCAGAGTACACCAGGATAAAGGACTGAAACATACCTCGCTAGATTTACCCTCTCTGCGGTTCTTGATGATTCCAACATAGAAGTCACTCATCTTCTTCTGTGCGCGGTCACGCTTGCGGTAGCTCTCCAGGGGTAAGTTGGGGAACATGAAGTTGATGGGGGTAAATCCGCCGTCCAAATCGTTGTAAACTTCAGCAAAGTCCTTGGTCAAACCAGCCCGAATTTCCTTGCCCTGGAGAGTTCGCGAAGCAGTGAGGATGGTGATCTCCTGCATGACCTTGACGGTGCTGAAGGTGCCCCATTCGTTGATGTCGTTGGATTGGTAGGTGCGGAAAGAGGGATCCGCGTTGAAGAACTCCTCGACTTCATCTTCAATCATGCCGACATAAGCGCGAAGGTTGTCCGTCGACAAACCGACCTTGACGAATCGCTTTTGCTCCATAAACTTCTCATTCGGGACATCGTAGACGACATCTTTGCCGAAAACGGGTGTCGTAAGATGCTAAAGTGAAGGTTTCCGGTTATTTATGAGCCATGGGCAATGCGGGATAAATCTTACGGTATATGCATCCTCGGCATTGAACACGATTGATTTCCCACCGAGGACAAAGTTGTTTCCCTTGGAGCCCAATGCCACAGTGACACGTCGTCCGAGAAGGATGAAGGTGAACACATCGCCGTACTAGTCATTCGTCAATACGCGCGTCCCCTGGTATATCGTAGCGGCTCACCTTCTCTCTGCATTCAAAAAAGAATCTGAGGGGGTCGTTTCCATAAGAAATGGCCGAGCCGACGATGGGCAACCAGTGGAAAACCTCGGGAGGCTCTGAGGCGTTTCGTGGAACCACCTATAGAGCCAAGGTCAGCACAATCCCCGTTTCTGGCCCTTCACAAAGCACGTACCAATTGTCGAATGACGTTAAGCAAAATGGCGATAACTGGCGCATTAATGAGCAGCAGCACAATGGTACGCGAATCCAACGACGAAACGTGTTCTTTGGCTTGTGCGAGATACCCCGCCCATGCGTCCGACATTGGGAGTGTGCCGTTCAATTGAGCGGCAAACGATGACATTTGACGACCACGAACTCGACCGAAAAGAAGAAAGTAAGAAAGGGGGAGTTCAAGCCAAATCGTAAGTTTGGCTGTCACAACAGCTCTCGTTTTATATTGACCGAAACTTTTAAAACAAATCGAACCATTCCCATTGATTCCCAGGTTTGATGCGCTGGAAGAGGAAATAGATTAGATTATCGTCTGCATCAGGCGCCCAATTGTCCGAAATCCTGACTCAGCCGTTGCAGGCTGGTTCACCGGAGTTGCACGGAAGCCAATGGCCGGCTCGTGGAAATAATAAGCTCAATCAGTCGAACAGGCCTAAAACACGTTGATGGCTTGTTTCCCGAACCGGGTTGACCCTGGGACAACGGTTGGCTTGTAGTGGCTGTGCAAGCCACCGAAATCCAGTCATCACAACAAGGGTTCAACGTATCGGTTTCCGTCGTCTGCCTGCCAGTTGACAGCGGTGGAGGAGTCCGGGCATATAAACGTGAGTTATCTATGTTTTATGTGCAGGTAATGTACAATGCTAACAAGCTATCACAGAATCTAATGTGCAGTAAAATACAGATGGAAAATGCCCGAAGGTTGTCCGTAGAAGTCGCCTGAGCATGCAATTGTGTTACACTTGGTAACGGTATATTCTCTCCTATTTCTTCTTTCCCTTTGTATTGGCTTTCTTTGGTGCAGCTGCCTTCTTAGCCCTGGGATTGCGTCCACGAGGCTTGGTTGGACTTGTGGTGGCGGTGATTTCGTCCTCTTGCGGTGCCTGGCTGTCGTTGAGACCACTGTAAAGGAACCCATCTGCAGTTTCCCGTGTGTTGTCGACACCTTCGCTGAACTGCACGTTGGTGCACATGTCTAACGGATCAATATCAATGATTGGGACTGCGACTTGGACAAATTGTGGTTGGAGAAAACCCGGTGATTGCAAAGTGTTGGCGTTGTTGAAAGGTGTGGCAGGTAGATCTGGGTGACGACGGTCTGGAGTGCGGGAATGTCCAGGTCCGGTATTAGTATCGAGGACTGGGCTTGGAGGGGGTTGCAGAGTTGCGACATAGATGGCTGCATCTGCTGGTGGAGGCCGCAGAGCAGGTTGAGAAGGTCCCGAACGAGCTTGACGAGGTGCAGGAAGAGATGGATGGACCTGAGAGGATGAAGAGGGCAGTGGTAACTCGGCCGGGACTTGAGGTGGCATGGCATGACGAAGCGGGGACTCTGTTGTATGGACAGGTGGCTGTAGAGGATGATTGGCTTGGGGTATATCCTCGACAATGGAGTCATCCCTTGGGCCAAGCTTCAAACCAGACATCAATGCTGCCATCTCGTTCACCTGCCTAGTTTCCGTCAGGGTTTGGGCTGGTCTTGGACTGTGGGCCGTCTTGAGATGAACGAAGACAATGCTGTTATACCAGTCAAAGAGGCTAAGCATGGCTTCGTTGTCGCTCTTGTCGTCGGAGGCCAAGGCTTCGATAATGTACCGTTGGAAGCCGTTGTAAAGTTCACGGTATTTGATCCCGGACTGGTCGCCAACCTCTTGAAAAACATTGTCGGTGCTGTGAATAAAAACACTCTGACAACATATATTAGATCATAGAGGCAAAGATAGCAGCTTCGAGCACTTACAATCACCCACACTAGTGAAAGTAATCCTGGTGTGACTCCTCGTACATCCCACGCCTTGCCGTTGGGCATTCCAGGTGGTGTTTTGTTGAGATGCGCAGGACGAATTGATGCAGGGCCAAAGAGCCATGCACGGATGATCTGCACACCGTTGTGAGCTGCAATATGAAGAGAAGATGGTTTGGCTTACCAGTGCAAACGGGCGACATCGAAATGCATTTCGCATATCAAGCTTGTTGTTCGGAAAGTGAATTGGCAAGAGGTTACAGAGCTGGGAGGTATCAGTACCCTCCGGCCATGCGATGAGAGCTTGGCATTCGGGGAGTTGGGGACGATTGGCGCGAGAAAATCGATAATAATCAGCCAGGTGTTTGTTGCCAAACACTTCAGCTGCAATACCCTCGCGCAGCCGTTTCATTAGCTGCCGTTGGTAGTCGTTTGAGGCCTGGGTAAACTAGAAATTTCTCAGATAATAATAGGATGCTCAACATATCGGTTGTACACACCTTTCTTTGATAGGCAATGGATTTCTCCAATGCGTCGTGATAGCCAACTGGTACCGATTCGTACAGCTGTGCTACAGCACCAAGCTTCTTGCTGTGTTCGTCTTTGAAACGGCCAAGGAATACACTTGTGGTGTGAGGATTAGCATTCATAAACCAGGCGTCCTCAATAAAAACCTGGTGGAGAAGTCCAAATTTGCGCCCGTGATTTGCTGCGGCATTGGTCAACTCGTCTTCTTCATCGTCTTTGGTGCTATCGTTGTTGGCACTGCTGGATTTGGCAGTATTTCGGAGAACTTGATTCTCTATGCTGAGTTGGCGCAGTTGCTCTGTGAGTTTGTTTGTTTGTAGCTGGCTATTTGTGATAATCTATATGTGGTCGTTAGACAAAGTAGACGCAAAGTAGATGGAAGATAAAAAAGCATACCTGGTGGAGCCGCTGGATCTCTTGTGCTGCGCTTTGACTGCGGCTAGAGTCTGCGGCAGGGCCAGTGCCATTGGGACCAGCCTGGTATCCGTACTGGACACTGTTTAATTGAGCTTCTCCGTAGAATGTGGTTCCACTTGTGCGTTGCAGAGGTACTGGCTGTCTGGCCTGTAGCGGCTGGGAACGCGGATGTTGCTGCTGTAGATGAGGCTGCTGAGTTGGGTGGGTGCGAGAATTGACACGTGGCAGTGGTTGAGAGAGGTTTTGGAGGCCCTCGTCGCTTGAGGAGTCCACGTCGGATACAACGGGATCAATGTACTCTACAGGACTGTCTGTTCTTGGTGGTATTGGGATCCTCTTCTTCACTCGTGGCATGCTGGTAATTGTGGTTGTCGTGAATAAGAAGAGAATGCTAGACTTGGAATGCTCGTCTCAAGGCTGCTAAGCGACGGAAAGTTCCCGAAAATTGTTGATCTGGGAAGCACTATAAATAGTACACTGTTAAGACGCAAACCCGTAAAAGAAAGGAGGTAGTAGCATATATCCCAGTTTGCCATGCAAATTTAACAAGAAACATATCCAAGTTCCCAAAGATAGTTGATACGCAACCAGCCAAAGGGATCCAGCTGCTGGGTTAGGTGCACTTTGACGTCTAATTGATAGAGCAGCGCGCTTGTGCCAGATCTTTGTAAGGAACCTGAACAGATTTTTCAGATATGTTACTGGTAGGCACGACCATCGTACCTCATTCTTGCTGTTCATTTGAGACTGTCAGGTGACCAGGACGGCAGGTCATGATAGCAGAGAGCAACGGTTCAAAGTGCCTGGTTGGCGTAGACGATGATGGTGCAACTGGCGCTCTGCTGAGCCATCTCAACTATGCACAGCCTGATGGATATGATTGCTAGAGCAATGGCTGCAGCGATGCAGTGCAAAATCTAAAAGCAAGTATTAAAAAAGAAAGAAAAAAGAAAAAGAAAACTCGTACAGAGAGTTTGATGTTCTTGGGATTGAGCATTGGGCTAGCTGATATAGCTTGAAAGGGAATGGGGCAGTGTTGATAGCGGTGTCTTGCTCCAGCTCTGTTCACCAAGGGTATGCAAAACCCTCGGTTATGTTCAGGTTCTGGAACCCGTCAGAGGTCCTCTGACGGGTTTAGGTTAGGGTTTCATCATGTGACCTGAACTTTCAAACACTTTTTGACGCACTTCAAATCCGACATGGTCTCAAGAGAAAGATGAGCGAGGGAGGAAAGACCGGTCTTGTACTCAGACAATCTGCAATGTATCCCTGCGGCTGCCTGGCTAGTGAATTCGTCGTTGGCATCAACCAAGAGTTCTTTGCAACACATCGGACTAGCATTGTCCTTGATTGCGAGGATCAAGGGATAGAGTTTGAAGGATTCAGGCGGATAGGGTATGCGCTCAAGCCTGTTGAAGTGTTTATCAATGAGAGGGTATTCCCCTTGCTGACAATGCTTACTGATACACACTGTGTTCTCCAGTCCATCAGCGTGATAGTGGGAGACCTGGGTGAAGGTAAGCATCTAACTTGAATCTCACAAGTGAATAGACATATGTGGCGAAAACATTGATTGTGGGGCGAGCGACAAATACTGAGAGTCCATCTGGCTCGACATGCCAGAACTCGATTGCTGAGTCTGCTCGCCACTGATAGCTCAAAGGCAAGGTAGGCCTGGAGTATGGAGAAGCGTATTGGGCAACGTTGAGGTTGGGAGAAGGAGGTTGGGAAACGTCCAGCAAGTCTTGCTTCGATTGGAAATGGAAGATGGGGATGCGATTCCGTTGGCCAAGGATTTGATGACGTTACCAAACAAACTTGTCCTATGCAGTGTGCTTGTAACACCGTTGGAAATTGTAGAGGAAGAGAGCTGTTCTACGGAGCTATGGAAGCAGGGCAAGGCATGTGTATGCAGGAAATATGCTCGTCTGCGCAGCTCGCCCGGTGCTCTGCCAAAACTACATGCTCCCTAGGGACAAGCACCACCTCCAGCATGATCACCTCTGACAGGGCCAAGATGTTTGCAGTGTGTGCGGCAGATGCCCTATTTCTGTTGTCTTTGCACCCGATTGGAGGTTAGGATAAGATTTGCTTGTGGTAAAGTTGGTCAAAACGTGCATGTTGATGCGCTACGCAGTGTTCCAACTCTGAATTACTGATTCCATGATCATCTAGCCCTTGAATACAAATGAATAGACACAGTACTGGAATTACTTCTTTGTAAATCTACTGTTGCAAAGTCCTTCCATGCGCATAAACATATCAGCATCAAGAATGTCAAACACTATTAAATCTGAGTCCTGGTCAAATGCTGGAACTAAAAGCGCACCACGGATGAGTGAATGAGCATGTACAATTTGTGGTTGCGGTTGGGCAGAAAGCCGAACCCTGTAGAACCCAAGGTCTGCATCCTTCTCTATGCTCTTGGGTGGAATTGCCGCATGGTAAGGCAAAACCACAGCCAATGGAATGCCATCGCTGACTGTGCTCTTGGGAAATATCACGAATAAGTACAGCAGGCGCGCAAAGACAGTTCCAAGGGTTGTCTTCATCATCACGTAGTCATATCTTGGGTGACCATGGAATTCCCGTGAGCATCGAACTATGTCCCGTTCCATTTTCCATGTCACCAAGCTTTGGTAGCTAGTATCCACCCGCTTGAAGGGAAGAATCTGAAATAAATAAATTGTTGCGTTGGTAATGCTGGCTCAGCACTTTTGACTCACACATGTGTTCTGAACAAGGTTGAATCCTAGTGTATTTGAATTGGCATTTGAGAATTGAGACAACGCTTCCAAAAAGCTGAATGGATATTGTGACACCTGTTCTTCTTGAATAGCTCCATCGAAGTTGAAGGTGGATACTGGGATTGGACGCCCTGCATTATCTGCGGAGCGCAGAACCAGGTGACCAGAACGATACTTTGGCTGATTTAGACCCTCTTCTTCAGTATCCCTCTGGCTGGATGCTTTGTCAAATAGCTCGATGGAAGTCTGAATAGACTGTACAACATAGCTATTATGGTCTGCACCCAGTATCTGAGCAGAATGAACAAAAATTCATGAGAAAGACCCCCAGGTACCACTCACCTGTGAAGCAATATTTTTAAAGTTTGTCAGAAGATAGGTATCCTTGATCGGCCCATGCATCCATTCAAACGTTTTTGTAGATGTTGCTTTTGTAGATCCCTTGTCGAGAATTTCATCAGGCAGATGAAGCTGGGCATGCATCTTTGGGAAATTCCAGCCCTTATTTGGGTTTAGGATTGAGTACTTCTATTGCCAATTTCAAGCGACATTCAGATTTGTTTTGAAAAAATGCACATACCTGGATTTCTTCAAAAAATGCTTTGAGCTCAGCCGTTAAAGCCATGATTGTCGCCTTTGTATGAACCTCTAAAGACACATAGACGTTGAGTCTAAGAAATGAACGCAGGCACCGTAGCAGTTGGCGCTGCTCTGGTCTATCTGTTTCATTCCATTCAGGATGGAGAACAAACATCAGAATCTATTGAAAATTGGGCGATGAAAATGTAATCATGATTCACATCCTATTAGGATAGAGACTTACACGGGCCATATCTTCCCAATGATTGGAGTCTTGAAAAGAGGTTTCTGATAGAATAGCATTGAAATGAATTAGACCACGCCATCGTGGAAATTTTGCTGCTCTGGAATCTGATATTAGCTCAAATTTATAGGGTTTAAAGCCCAATTATTAGTCTATCAACCAACTGTCAACATACCTTGGCTCAATGAGTGCCTTGTGATCCTTTACCCGCTTCAGCTTTTTCAAGTTCTTATCCGTGTAATCATGCAGAATTAACTCCAGTATGTGGGCTTTGGCTAGGCCACCTGCATAGTTATGCATTGGGTCAAACCCCAAGGCGGTATGAGGATCTGTGTTCTTGAGGGTCCAAAAGGCATTCTGTATATTAGATTAATCAATGGTTTGTCAATCAAGGCTGGTGGCCATACCTTTACGGGCCGCAGTGATACCGTTTTCAGTTCCGCCTCTCTTGCTGCTTTCGTTGGTTGGCCAAAAGCCTTTGTAAAAATATTTTGTGAAGCCTCTCCGGACCGCAATTCAAGCTCGTGAGGTTCAAAATATTTTGACTGATCGTTTCGGAGGATGAGGCACTTTGGACATGGGTGCGTAGACCAGAGACCTCTAATTGCCGCCATTATAGCTCTATAAAAGATTATTAAAAACTGCATAGCACAGTGTTTACAAATTCCTGACGTACTGTTCTTCGTAGTCAGAAGACAGGATAAGGATAAGCGGGAACAGCCAACGCGAGATGTCGTCACCACATATGATGGTGTGCCCGATGTCGGAAGCCTCTCTAAGCACCTCAAGCGAGCGTTGAAGACATGCATGCCAGACCTCTGCTTTAAAATCTGCATAGTCAGTATTTCCTTTGTTTTTGACAGCATCGGGGTGGTCATCAACCTGGATGCAAAACATAGCCACTGAGCAACGATTTGCATAGAAACAGCGCATAAGACGCACAATTGGCAGCCATCCGACTACTCGGCCCCCTCCAATCCCATTGCCATTCCTTATATGTGCTGGAAGATTGGCAATTTTAGCATAGACTGGGTGGCCTTTCGCAGTCCCAAACGATGACAGCTGAGTTTTGTCTGCATAAAGAATGATGCAAAGAGGCGTTGCACCCGCCGGTAATGAGGCCTGCATGAATTGTGTGTCCTTATGAAATAGCATCAAAGGCGTGAAGATTCCCATTCCCACCTGAATGTGCGCAAACCTATCCGCTGTCCAGGGTTCATCGATAAACCTTACCCACTCGTGGCCGTCATACCGTTCATTAATCTTGGCATCCCATTGCCATTGATCTTTAAGTGCCTTGTTCTGCACAAGATCGGATGCCCAGGCCCAGAGTGGACGTTCCCAGTAGTCGAATGTATATGTTTTATCTTTGTAAGTCACAGGTATCGAGTGAGGTTGAAACTACCAAAGTGGAGATATCATTTGATGGGTAATGGAATGCGGGGCGCAGCAGTGAAAACATACTGGCGTCACAAGATGCGAGGCAGCCGTCCACGTCTCCTCAAGCTTCCTGTAGTCTTTGAAAGTCAGAGCATCCTCCTTTCGTTCACAACGCTGGAAAATGGTGAGGAGTTTGGTGACTTGGCTTCGGTTAAGCTTGGCATCGAGTGTTAGTTTGGCGAACTCAAAATCGGTGCGCGTCTGAAAGGGGTACCAGGGCAATTGCCCGCCGTTGCGTTGGGGGCCCTCATACGTTGCCTCGGTAGACATGTACTCTTCTAGAGAGACGGTCACCGGTGCTTTCTCTGGGTTGGAGGGATATGAGGTACGAATATAGAAGGGGAGGGGAGCACCAGGGGCCGATGGTGCTTTGCGATCAAATCAGATATAATCCCAACACTATTGGATGTGAACTTACTTTTTTGAGGATCTTGGGCACGTTGAGAAGGGATATCCTGATACACATGGGATACAGGATGAGAGCTATCCTCTGGAGCGGACGGCGACGACGACGCAATGGGCTCCTGTGGCATGATCGGACGGTTTTCCCATGGCATCGATGAGGGTTCCCAACAGGGTTCACCTGCGCGAATTATTAAGACAAAACCATGATACTTATTTGCAAGCAACACACCTGGACGTCCCTCAGCCTTCCTTCGCTGTATCCGCTCACGTTTGACCTGTCTCTGCACTCGGCACGCCTTTTTGTGCTGCGCTAACGCCCCTGGCCCACCGAAAGTCTTGTTGCAAATATCGCATGGCAGAATTACTTTACTTCCTGCCCTCAATGACATCTTATGTGCAGTCGTTGTATTGGAGGGTGAGAAACAGAGCGATTAAACTATAAGTGCAGGGGCAACGGTGGTAGGACGTAAGCGAAGTTGTTAACACGACCGGCCAACGAACAGGGGACGGTCCCACACACCCCGCACAGTCAGCACAGGTTCTGACACGTGGATGGATGTTGGCATGGGACCCAACGCTCCGAATAGGTCGCAACGGCATTGCCATCGGCAAACCGTTGGCGGAGCCATATCAGGTTTTCCGACATCATGATGGTGTTTTCTGTGGGTCTGGCTTTGTTCTGGCCTGATATTTCGTCGGCATTCCAGACACAGATATTATGATGGTATTGGATGAGTAGTGGTGTCGGATAGAAATTTATTACATATATACACTAATTATCCGTTAAGCAAACGCATCCCGTTGAAAAGGACGCAGAACAGTCTCATATCTATGCCTTAACGAAAGACATCAATGGTACCACCCCAGGTCGAATTTCAGAAAACTTCAGCTCGACTTTTTCTCCCAAGGCAGCGTTCTTGATGTCTGCGAAGCCTCGGATGCCCAGAGAAGGAATTGAAACGGTGTGCTGTGTGCGACCTGTCACGTAGCTCACTACGCCATTGTCCAGGATGTAACCAGTAAATGAAGGGGGGACGGGAACATTTTCCCCGAGACCCCGCAAGTCGCCATCGATCCACCGCTTGAGGAACATTGTTCTCCAAAGTTGGTTATGGGTGTTGGACATCAGTTTGACCCGTCGCTCTTTAACATCGAACTCGGACTTGAACTGCTGCATCCATTCCCAACTAAACATCGGCTTTGACGTCGGTGCCTTGGATCCAAGCAACGCGTTGTGCAGCTGCCAATGTCCGACAAGATCCAGCACCCGTCTAAGCGGCGAAGTAACCCTGCTATATCCCTCCCCTTCCTGGACACCGATCCCAGCGTGTTCCTTTGGCTCCATAGTGTACACTGCAGATGGGAAAATGGGCTCCAGAACCGCCAATTCATGTTCCACAATATACGCCACCTCATTCCGCATTTCCATCGCCTTTACCCGCGATTCCTCATCGGTGAACACAATACCAGACAAGGAACGCCGAACCATAGGGACGTTGTGCTCCAGCGCAAACCGCGACGCAACACGCGACGCGAGCTTGGCCGTTTCGCCGATCATCCCTCGTGCACCCTTCTCGCTGTAATCCGAGCTCTGGACAACATAGTCGATCAACTTTGGAAAGCCTTGGAATGTGCGAGAGAAGCCGTTAGGGGTCATGCTTCCTACCGGGAACCTGCCGAATTCAACCTGACTCGCGAAGCTGCACTTCGCAAGAGACCCGTTCTTGACCCTCCGATATTGAAGACCTTTGGCTAGCTTGTGAAGGAGTTTCAACTCGTCTTGTTCTTCTGGCATAAACGTCGCTTGAGCCAGGGGTTCCTCTGTTGTCTTCAATGGTCCGCCGAACGGTCTTTGGGCTTCACTGGTGTATCCTATCATCTTGTCCACTGCGTCATAACTGACAATGCGCAGCTTGTTCACAAGTCCTGCTCGAACAGCGTAATCTAGGATGTTCCCATGCTCGTCGACCTTGGCGCTGAATGTCATGACATTAGTGGGGTTGTTGGACTGTATGGAAGAGCCGAGGGACCACCCGGACTTGGGATTGTGGGTGATGGACTCAGGGAACAAAGGGTCGGTCCTGTGAATGAGATACGTGGTGGTCCCCATTTTCATCGCCCGTTTGGCCAAGATATGACTTGGAGGAAGGACAGCAGTCGGATTGGCGATATGGGTGTGTATCCAATAGGATCCCTTTTCGTGCGGTATCCGCTCGATGGACACTGCATCGTCGAGTTCCTTCGCAGTCGCGTCGTCGATGACATACGCCCGCATATCCCCAAAGTCATGCCTAACCGACTCTAGAGGATCTGAAGAATAGAGGTCTTCAGGTCCAAGTGGGTCCTTTTTCGAAACGCTGGACCTGGTCGCAAGGGAGCGTTCTACGAGGGCTTCCTGCTCTTGATCCTGTTTGGGTTCGGGGTGTTTAAAAAATGACTTTATAAGAACATTGGGGTCTTGCCAAGGGGAAATGGCCCCTAGGTTGACGAGAGCATCGTAAATGAGATGTTCTTCGACGGTAGGAACGTCGGGGTAAAGGAGTCGCAAGATAGCGGTATGGCCGAGTGCGTAGGGGTCGGTTTGTACTGAACGATGGGGCCGCAATGAGTTCAAGAGGAAGCTGATGATGACTTTGTCCTCCGCGGACCAAATGTTTTCCGTTGGCTTCATCACCGGTGCCTTTTTTGCCGAATTCTTGAGGTGTTCCTTGTTGGCTGCGATTATAGGCTTGGCTTTTGCGGCGAATGCAACAAGTGGCCCATTGGCCTGCCGCTTCCATTCCATGACCTGTTCGATTTCTCTGACTTCGCGTTCTGGCCTGACGTCAAATGTCTGGGAGAGGATATAGGGGTCGCGGGCGACGTAGTGAATGGGGTCCTCCATCATGTAACGGTGAGTGGCGTAGACAGTGTGGTAGTCTGGGGTATTCTCCAACATATGGACAACCTCCGTCACCGAGGTCTCTGCCCATTCTGACAAGTTTTGTGCCTTGAGTTTATCGTACACACTATTCCCGCCGTTCCATAGGATGTTGTACTTTTCCTCGAGTTCACGGACGACCGTCCTCAGCCGCTTCAAAACTTCCATCCGCGCGTGAAGCTGGGTCTGGTTTTCTGGGGTTCCTTCGAGCCCACAGCGTTCGGCCAAGGTAAGGGGGACATACGATGGGAGAACGAATGTGATGTCGGATCCTCGATGCTCCCATATCTCTCCATTCGCCATCAACGTAGCAGTGTAGATGCGGGTGCCAAATAATTTCGTGCCGAGGACTATACCGAGAGTCTCGATGTTGTTTCTGAGTTGAAAATAAGTGGTTACGTCCATGACGAACAGAAATGTACACACCTTCGGGTCTCGACGAGCGAACCTGGGCTCACATCCAGCACCGAGGAATCATGCATATCTCCCGAGTCACCGGCCGCTTGCGGTGCAGCGGCATAGTACTCCTGCTGTTCCTTGGACTTTGCCTTGCCCTCTGGCGAACCTGTGGTGGTGATAATTCGCTTCATCCGGTATTCGTCGCCTCGAAGCGCTGGGGTGTAATTCCAGTGTTGACCAACATTGGCTTGCCTGTCCACTAGCATTCGTGTCACGTCTTCCAGTTCGCGAATCTTCACCTTTGGTGGTCGTGGCCGTGGTTTATCTTTCCGCGGCGACCTGGAAGTATCTGACCACCAGGTCTTCTTGGGTTGGTCCTCGGATTCATTCGCCGGTGTTGGTGGTGTTGCCGGTGAAGATGAACTATGTCGTGCATGAGAAAGCGGCTGCTGAAGGGAACCTTTTAGGCATCTTGAGACTGTGAGCAAGGAAGGATAAGACCCATGGCGTTGCATGACCGACGTAGTAGCAGCTGACCACCAAAACTTCTATTGCAGAAACTTGTTGGCGCTCGGGACTCTCGGGCCGGGTGTCTATTTTTGGAACGCGTCGTGTTTCCCAACCTCGAGGATCCATTGTAGCTGGATTGTTTGAAAGCTGGAAAACAATAGCGAAGGGCAGACATTGTGTTGATTATAGGGGTCTCACTCATGAATTATACAGATATACAGTAGAAATTACACACAACACTCTAACACCAAATGGGTGGCCTCGACCATTCAATGAAATCCCTGAGCTCATTCTGAGTGGTTGGATGCATGAAACGAGCTGACGCAAGCATTTGCATAGCCCTGATGACCCAGGTCTCGGTGGTGTCCCACTTTGTATCGCCATTCTGGTAAAAGAAGGGGGTGTCCTCGATGATTGCGCAGATGCTGTTGAAGTACTCGAACGGGATGCGGTCGGCGACGACCCGCTCCGCGATGATGTCTGCGCTGCCTTTGATTGGGGCACCCATAGTTGTGATTAACCAGCGATTGTAGCGGTCTGCGTATGGGTAGAAGTAGCCGGGTTCGGCGCCTTGCCCGTCAATTTTGAAGCACCACGCCTGGTTCTTTTGGTCCTTGGGAGGGCCGTAGCGGATGATAGAAACGCGATTGTAGACGCCCCAGCCAGTCATAATGATGTTCTTGTAGATGTGTAGTGGTGGTAGTGATGATTAGAGGGAGCTTGTACGCAGGACAGGGGAAAGTCGAGAGAAGTTTAGGTTTCTGGTTTGACTGTACTCAGTACAGGAGACTGTTGCTGAAGATACCGCAGCCTTTGACCCACATTATATATGCTTCCAGCCCTATTGTTAGCCATCGTCGTCAGCATTAGTTCGCAAAGCGAGAGTTGTTGTGATAGTGCATTCACAATAAGCCGAGCAACGATTATGACTCTGAGGGACGCTGGTCGGCAAACAGGAGCCCAGCAACCCCGAGAAAACCAAAGCAATACTACTACATCATACAAGGGAAGTCTTCCATCCTGGATTTTTGGAAGACACTCGGAATGGACTTGAGCGTGAGGTAACACCACCGTAGTGACCATAACAAAAAGTGACAACACAGCTTTGACTGGGCATGTCACGGTAATTGTTTGCTTGTAAACGTCCGAGTCGGACAATACATCTTTCTCTCTTCCATTCCACAAATGCAGCAATGGTTGTTGTCAGATGCTATCAATCCCTGGGAAGCAAGCATCAACGGGCCGCCTTGTGTGCTTTCTGACGAATCAGATCAGCAGCCGAATCGGAGACACAAGATAGACGAGACGGTACTGACCTTGGCTAAGTTAAACCTGCAGCAGTGCTGACTATGCTTGTTATGGGTCCGGTCTGCAATTATCGACAGATCATCGTCCCATGGTTACAAGGAGTCACTATAGGCAGGTACAACGGTCAAGGATTCGCGCTAATTAACGTTGTTGAAAGGTCGACATCCTTCATTATCGTCTCTTACCGACTCTGGATCGATCTGCTCAATTTCCATTAGTACACCGAATTGCCGTTTAGGCTATTCAACACTAATTCGCCTTCTCCACCCCGCATGGTGACACCCTTCTGCCGACCCCGTCTGACCTCAAGGCCGTCTCTATGCCTGTATTTATGGGTCGAAGTTGAATTGTGGCAGATTCAACATCTCTTCCAGTACCTGCTGTTCTCGTTGTGGCCCTCTAGCCAACGTAGCGCATAGCCTCCGACATTGGTTTCTGGACTTTCGAATCTGATTTTGGCCAGTAGCCTCAAAAAGCATGCCAGCAGATAACCAACGCGGATACAACGATAAATACTTTGTCGAAGACGGCCAGGCTCGGAATGGCAGGTGCACTGAACAAGCATCGTTAAGGCAGCACCTGGACAATGTAAGTCTCTTCATTTTCTCATAGAATCTGGGGCTCTCTTTTGGTTCTCTGGAACCGCATTGCGGAGATCGTACCTTACGTGGTGCAAGGCACACTTGCGCGAAGGCACCACGCCCAGTCGATCGATACAACGATGCTGGCCGTCGTTTTCGAAACCGTTTGCCTCATCGGTCATTTTTGACTTACACTGGGCGACCATTTGTTCCCTTCAAAGGTCGCTTCAAGAGCCTGTCAACCTTCTCCAGCTCGAGCTAGGACCACTCCTATCGCTCACAACCCCGACGCCCCCTTTTGCGATAAACCGGCCGACCTCATCCCCCTTCCTGAACGCCGCATATACAACAGCTACCAGGGCTACACAGGTCTTTCCCATCCCAACGGCTCCCAAAGCGAATTTTCGAAACTTCCATCGCGTTGCAATCCCTATCCTTATATTGTGCCCCAGAGGATCTCGCTGATGGATACCCGCCCACCACCAAGTTCAACTTTGACTATGGTCGGCAATCCAAGTGGTTCCGCGGTTGATATAAGCAAACATTCTTCAGAGGGAAGCTCGTATGGAAGTGCTGAAGGGGCATCGCCTTGGTCTAAAGAGCAGCAGGCCAAGAGGAGGAAGAAGTGGCTGGTAGGTCACCGACGTCGTTGTGTCCTTGTATGCCCGTCAAACGACAACATTTCAGATCGTGGGCCTCGCCCTCACCCTGATAGGCCTCACTATCGCGGGTGCTGTCACCGGTGTCCTGTTGACAAGGAATAACGCTGTCCCTTCGAGTTCAACGTGTATGTCATTTACGCTTCATCCTTGATCCAAGCCTCCTAACGTCTTCCCTCAACAGCATCCGGGGCGAATGTTGTAAAACAGTCGAACCCGAAAGACCCTAGCACGTTCATCAAGAACCCAAATCTTCACCAAGCATTTTACGGAATCGCTTATACTCCTGAAAACTCGCAGTTACCGAACTGCGGGAACGCACTAGGGGATGTGATCACCGATATTCAGGTAAAGCCCGATCGCCTTGCTTGAATCTTGCCCGTCGCTTACGACCTTTCAGCTTTTGTCGCAACTGACCCGCGTGAGCAATGTCACTGACGCTGGACGCCTTTTTGACAACATTAACCCCTTGTTCGTCAGCGTATCCGATTATATGGAGCTGACTGCAACCAGACAGCCTTGGTGGTATGCTTTGGATACTAATTATGGAAAGCACTCACTGACAGCTTTGCAGCTCGAAGCCATTCGACAAACCAAGGTCGATATGCAAGTCTGGCTAGGCAATTACCCCATCGCGACCGACAATGGAGCTGCCTACGAACGCCAACGCGATATTATCAGAGACGCATTATCTACCTATGGTACTGACCACATTAGTGGTATCACCGTTGGGAACGAGTTCATGCTCAAGTGAGTGTCTTCTCTGTTTAGCATACGATTATTGATCTAAGCTGACATCTTTCCTAGTTACCTCCTCGGCCAGGGTGCTACCACCACTGACCCCAACAGTCCTGTTGCTGAAAGAGGGGCGGATATCCTAATTGCGAATATCCAAGATACACGGACTATGCTTGACTCGATGCACCTCCCAAAGACACTCGCTGTCGGAACCTCGGACGCAGGGAGCTACTTCAACAACAGGGTGTTGGAAGCGGTTGATTACGGAGTACGTATCCCCACAGGATGAGCCGTTCAGTAACTCGTGTCTAATCTGGATCCTTTAGATGGCGAATGTCCATCCGTGGTTCGCGAATGTGTCGATCGAAAGCAGCGCACAATGGACGAATTCATTCTTCCAGGCTGTCGACGTCGCACAGGCAGATGCTTTGGCAAATAGACCTCAGATGTATATCGCTGAAACTGGGTGGCCTAGTGTGAGTTTTGGTAACTGTTGTCACTCCCGCCTTCGTTGCGCTCAAGATGCCGTTTTGTCTTGCAAATCAGAAATCGTCTGATGCTGGAAACGCATCCAATGGACCTTCTACTGCTAGCGTGGCGAACCTACAAGAGTTCCTTGATACATTTGTCTGTCAGGCCAATACCAATGGCACTGCTTACTTCTATTTCGAGGTTTGGAGCTTGTTTTTTGTTTGCCGCTGGTGATGCTGAGCTGCCTTTAATTCCTGTTTAGCTCTTCGATGAACCTTGGAAAGTATGTATCCTCTCCCTCAGTTCAAACGCTCTGCCTGTCTAACTCGACTTCTTTATCCAGGACCGACAATTCGGCGGTGTCGAGGTTGGAGTATTTGTTCGAACTCTTAATGCTCCTTCTGACTATTTGGCTCGACAGGGATGGTGGGGTCTATTCAACTCCGAGTGCGTAGCAAGTCCCCTCAAACCTTTATCATCCCTCTGACAATATTATTTTAGCCGCACTCTCAAGGATATCAGAATACCCAACTGTCAGGCACCCTAGTAGTTCCATTCCAGTCTGCCTGATTCCTTGTATGTCTGTCTTGCCTGCATGTAGTGAATGAACTGGCAACGGGTTAAACCCCAAATGGCTTAGCCTTTTGATCCCCCTGTGTTCCAGCAAAGAAGGATCCGTCACGAATCTCTTGGGGTCCTTGAATCTTTTCTATCGTATCTATTTAGATGATACGAATTTATTGATTTGTTTTGTGCTCCCAATGTAATGCGATTTCAACAATTTCAATCAAGCAGGGTATATACAAGATGAATCTATTCGCAGCCCTTCTGACTTCGCGTCACATTGGGGAAATACTACTTCAACGATTGTGAATTTGTGCCAACTCGAGCCTGGCTTGAACGTAGTACATTCAGGGGCTCCACCTGTTGGTCGTCCTCCCTCATCCCAAGGAAGCATTGATGGTGTAGCGGTAACATTGGGTCTTCCCATTTAATGATTGGCCTAGCTCCGGGTTCGACTCCCGGTCAATGCACTCTTTTTATCATTGTGTCAGAAAGCAATCGATCCCGGCTGTAGGTGAGCAGGAGTGGAGGTCTGGCTAAGGAGTGATACCGCTTGTTTTCCTGTCTTTGCTTTTGGATTTCCAGTTAAAGTGTCAGTCCATCTTGCGGTTTATCAACCGAATATCCCGCAAAAGTCTTTTTTTTCGCGATTCGGATTCGAATTACAACTGCCAGCACTTTCTTTTCTATAGGAGATGCGAGCTGGACCCGACCCTCTTCCTGGTAGTCCCCTGACAATGTACCGGAGAAGCATTGATGGTGTAGCGGTAACATTGGGTCTTCCCATTCGTCTTCTTGATGTTGGTCGGTCTGGCCTAGCTCCGGGTTCGACTCCCGGTCAATGCATACTTTTGGCTCTATCCTACAGAAATTGAAGCTGTTTGAGTACATTTTTCTTGCTGAAGGATTCAGGAGGATATATGAAGACTGACCAGGGCGGGCGAGGGGGAGATCAGCGGAGGCAAACAGAGATAAACGTCGGGACCTTCTAGCGGACACTTACAGAGAAGGCGTTGTATTAACTAGCGTTCAGTTCAGCAAAATTTGGTTTTGATTCTTCATACATGTCTGGACTGGTGAGTACAAGCTACACAGACCACACCTCTTTGCGAGACGAGTCAGGAGGAACAGTATGGATTGAATGTCCAGTCCAAACCTTTATGTCACAGCGCCCCGTAAAGCGTCGGTAAGCACTACAGTGGTCCACGAGGCTGGAAACTGAAAGCTTGAAGCGTCTGAAGCATCGTCGCAAGGGCAAGGAAGGGTTAGCTTGTTAGGGAAAAATCCCTCTCAAGCACGAAACTTCCGTTTTGGTGAAGCCTTTGATTTATGCCCTTTCGATGCAAGGAGCGCTTTTGAACGTGCAGCTTTAGCTCGGTCATGAGCCGACTTTGCGATACTAACGACTGTCGCTTCTGGCTTTGGTTCTGACGTCTCGCCTGTGGACACAACTTCTAGCGTGGGCTCCGCTTCGGATGTCTGGAGACTTTTCTTCGGTTTCTTGGGGCTGGTCGAGGGTTCGGCTACTGGATTTGATCGTTTAGGCTTTTTGGTGAGTTCTGAAGCCGTTGAGGGTGCAGGCTCGGCCTCAGGCTTCTCCACTCTCCGTTTCTTCTTCGGCCTACGCTTGTTCTCAACAGCAGCAGACTTTTCAGGTGCATCACCCTTCAGAGCTTTCTTCGACTTGGGCTTTTTGGTTGGTTCAGCAGAGGCCTTGTCCTCAGCCGGCTTGGCAGCCTTCTTCGCGCGAGCTTTTTCCTTTGCTGCAGCGCGTTTGGCCTTTCGTAGAGCTTGGTTCGCTTCCTATACCCAAGGCGAAATCTTAAGAAAGTGTCAATGGGATGAGAGAGGGAGGTGTACCTTTTTCAAAGCCCGTTTAGATTTTTCACCCTCAGGAGCCGGTTGAACAAACTCGGGACGTTTTGGGTCGAGGTGTTCCTGCACAAATGGGAACGCATCCTCCTCCGGATCGGCCTCTTCCTCCTTTACGAGCCTCAAAAAGAGCTTGTACCGGCGTTTATGTGCCTAGACCACCCAAAAAACCCACCAACGTCAGTTCACTCGTGGAAGTGTCAAGGCCGAGTAAAAGCGTACATGCATTGGAATTACGGTGGATGTCCACCAGAGCTTCGGTTTTGAGCCTTTTCTGTGTGCATACTATGCAGAGCTTGAGGGATGGGGCGGTTGGGTCGAAGCAGATGGGTTCTCTGAGTGCTTGGGCGATGGTGAATTTGAAGCTGAACGGGCCATCTTCCCCTTCCTCATCATCCCCCTCCGCGTCGGAAAATTGACCTTCGTCGTCCCCGTCGAGCTGGTCCCCGTCCGCGTCGACGTCAGAGTTTTGAACAACCCCCAGAGAGCCCTCATCGTCGGATGAGTCGTCGGAAGAATCGGATTCTTCAGAATCTGTGTCGTTCATCCCGAGAACCTGCTTGAGCTCTTCGTCGAGTCCTAGAGCATCTTCTTCTTCTCTCTTGCGCCTTCGTTTTTCTACGCGTTTGAACATGATGGTGGCTGTGAGGGGTCGGAGTTGACTGAGATGAGGGTATGATCGTGGTTGTTGGTGAAGATCGAAAGGCACTCGGCATGGCGCATCAAATTTCCAGGATCTAATAATATGTCCAGAGTCAGTCGTCGGACTGAAGTCAGAAGGACCTTTCCAGAATCCACTGTTGCTTGCCCAATTTCTTGTAGAATTGGAATATATATACATATATATATATATTCAATCAAACACTGAAATAAATTCTATTGGCACTGCAGCTTGTACTTGAACGGATAGGGTTCAATCATCCTGAAACTCGTCTCCTCAAGGTCCTTCTCCTTTTCCCTCGAGTATGGCTGTGAGAACGGTACTTCGGGCCCCATACATACTAGGTGCGGTGGATGTAAATATAACAAACACTGTTAACAACTCGTGTTCGACCTTCCCGAGATGAATTCACATCGGCATCTGACTTCAGACCAGGAAGCCGTTCAAGAATAAGTACAAGTTTCCGAGGTATCCACGTAGCCTAAAATAACGGTGGTGGTCGTATAAACAGGTCTTGAACGTTTGAACTGAAGCTCGGGAAAGGCGCACCACATTCCCACGATCCAAAGTTGTCGGCACACGCGCGCCCCTGTCCCGCTCGGACCTATCACACACTGCAGAAAAACCCAACGCAGCTACGCGACACAAGAGCTAAAAAGCACATGCTCGTATCAAAGGACACATTTGCACTCAATCTCACAAACTTCCCCTTCACAGCTTAACTTGATACTTTCCCCGCGTGCAGCCCAAGAAACATTCTCATCATCACAACCAGCACACCCTGCATTGCGTTAAAACTTGCTCTCGAATTCGACTCCTAACAAGCCGTGGAGATTCTATACTAGACTAATATGTACACAAATGAACAAGCAAACAAGCCCAGCAGTAGTAGTATCGTATCGGTGCTCGAGTACGTAGTAAATCCCGTTCAATGGATGGACACCATCACAAACAAGAACCGACATCCATCAATCATCCATATACACCAAAACCATAAAAAAAAAAAGGAGGAGGGAAACCATAAAAATGCATGCATGATGTAAGTAGCGTAGTAGTGAAAAAATGTCATCACCAGTCGTAAAACAATCAAATGTAAGAGGTGTATCATACAAAGAGGGTCCGAACCAAACCAAAAAAAATATAGGGTGCTGAATCAACGCTGACGAAACAACAAACGGGCCAAGTCCAATAAAAACATCTTCTCTCAAGTCCGTTCCTTTTCTTTCTCACCCCCCACATTATTCGAACTGATCCTCCTGTTCTTCTTCAACAACATCCCTTTGCGCTCCTTCCCCTCTTTGCTAAAGGCAGAAGACCCCAAGAGGTTGTTATTGTTCTCCTTTCCTGCGTTTGTCCCTGTCCCCGTCGACGACGACAACACCAGCTCGCCTGTGGACGATCCGTGTATGTCATTGCTGTTGTCCTTCCGCCGCGACGAGGGAAGCGTACGACTCCGCTGGACGGTAACACCACTTTGGTTTGTACTATTCGTGATTGTAGGAGTTTCAGGTTCTGTAGTTGGCGAGCCAGATTCGCCTTCGTCTAAGGCACCACCTTGTAGTTCTGTAAAACGTAAACAGTCAGTATGGAGCTCTAGATTCCAGCAATAAAGAGGAAAAAAGGCGATCGGGCAAAAGGCAGGATGGTAGAAAGACTATCAAAGGAGAGAAGAAATCGGAAACGAACCACTTCTCTCCAGCGTCGTCCTACGCCTCATCATTTTACCGACCCTCTCCTTTTCCTTCTCTTTCTCCCTCGAAGTCTTGGACAACAACCTCCATCCTCCCCCAACACCACTCGAAAACTCTTCGTGCTCTTCCAAGACCCCGCCAGGGATCACCATCACATCATCCACATCGCTCCCCATATCCGATAACGGCCGTGCAGAACTCGTGCCAAACCGTGAATGAGAATTGGAACGAGTCTGGCGGGGAGGCGATGTCGAGGAAGATGCTTGGTGGTGTGGATGGGTCGCAGAGGATGAGGAGCCCGAGGCGTGTCCGAAACCGTTCGAATGTCCGACAAACGCACTCACTTTCTGCTGCTGCTGTGGTTGCTGTTGCTGTTGGGCAAAGCTGTGCCCGTGCCCAGCTGTCGCCGCTGTGGGTGGTGTAGATGGCAATGGCGACGGCTGTGGGGCAGACAGGTATGGCGACTGTCCTTGAAGATGTGATGTCGGTTGCCCTTGAGCTTGTTGTTGTGCGCTGCCTCGTCGTCCAGGCGGAGGCGGAATATCAAGCATAAACCAATCCTGGTGCGCAATGAGGAATTCTAGCACTTTCTGGCTCAAAGCATGCTCTGGCGGAGACATTTCGTGATTTGGATGCGAGATTAACCCCGGTCGGAAGATAACTGCCAGATCTAGAGTAGACCATACAGTTTTAGAATAGCACCAAAGCTGCGGAGCAGAATGGAAACGTACTCGTAGCCGTCATCAGGTTGATATCGCTCTTTCTTGCGAACACAGATAGCAGGTCCAGCACGTAGAGTAGCAGATATTGGTTCGCCCGAGGCATCTGTCTCATCAGTGACTTGTATTTCGCGATCACTTCTTCCTGGTTGTACGGTTCCTTGGCTATTTGTGGGTAGGAAAGAAGGCGATCGTAAGCACATGGGGATCCCCACTTTTAGACGGCCACAAACCTAAAACGTCCCGGAACTAGAGCGATGATAAGACAAAGCAAAGGGAGAGAATCAGTCAAATCAGAATGTACAGCCCACGAACGCCATACCTGGTGGTACAAGTCATAGGGTATCACGGGTTCCTGCAAGTAGAAAGGTTAAATACTGCAGCGGGCATCGAAACCAAAAATGGGTAACGCACAGGCATCTGGGTGAGATATCTCCTGAACACGCTGGCAACATCGTGCGTTGTATACTGCTCCTGCTTCCAATCAAGGTTTTTCCCGTACTACAAGCATCCAAGTTAGTACACAAAAGGGACCGAGTCCGGAAAGTTACGCACTCGTGGCGGCGTTTCAAAGGTTTCTTGAAGTATTCGCATCCGTTTGCTAGATCCATTGACGCGAAATGTGCCGGGGACCTCCGTTGCTGTTAACCGCAGTCAGGACACTGGCTCGGGAAAGAGTGGAGGTGGTACACACCATTCTCCTTTAGATATAGCCCGCTGGTCGACGATGGTCACGTTAGAACAAGATCCGCCCTGTTAATTGATGGAGTTGGACGTACCACTTTGCCACCACGACTGGAATGTACCCCCAGACATAAAGCTCGCCATTCGAGTTTGCGGTTGAGATCTGGACGCTGGCGTACTTCAACGACTCCTTGAGAGGTTTGCCAAACACAACTCCTTGGGGCCCAGCGTTGGCTGGACCTTGATATGGAGGAACGACGAAAGAAGATTCGGCGGTAGGGGTTTGGGGAGATTTGAGAGTGTTGGAGCGAGCGAGACCATTGACATTGGATGCAGCAAGTTTTTCGAGATACGAGTTGTGGCGGCGCGGACGAGGGGGTGGATGAGATACGGAGAATTGAATAGATTCAGGCGTGTGTTCGGGTTGATCATTTGTAGTGTTTGAACGTTGACGATGTTTGCGATTGAGAGGCAATGTTAATGAACGAGTGAGGGAGGCAAGCGTAGGCATAATTGAATCAGTAAGAGATGGTGAAGAGAGAAAGAAGGTAAGCAGCTGAATGTGGAGTAACTGTAAACACCCCGCAGGTCACCAGCCTGCATCACGTAAGCAGCACCCGGCAACAATGCGCTCGAGTCTACCTCTGAAAAACGTAGACATTATAGTCTCCGGGGCTGGTCCCTTCGACAGCGACCACGGTTTATATCGACAGCGCGCGACAGACACTCACCTCGATAGCTTCCAAATTCACTCGTCGCAGGGTTCACAGCATCTTTCTTGAGACCCCGCACAAAATTAAAGTGACTCCACCACGCCTTCAGATTCGCTTTTGCGGCCGCTTGTCCCTGTGTCTGTCCTTGGCCTGTGGCGGCGGCACCCCGCTGCATCTGTTCCCACTTCCGCTGTTGACTGCCGGATATAGGAGGTGGTGACATTGCTCTTGGCCGGGTTTCGTACGCAAGATCACTACCAAGCGTGGGCGACGAACTCCCATGTCCATGGTGTGAGTGGGGTAGCCGGACGTTGGGCCGAGAAGATGATGCTTGCGGTTGCTGTGGGTATAGGTGGGCGTACGGGTACGGTGGGAATCCATCGTGTGGAGGGAGAGTCGAAGTCCCTGGCGGGGACTGGTGGTGATGCGATATCATATCGGGCGTCCTGCACTCGCTGTCGCCGGTTTCTTCTCTAGAGTGTCGTTCGCTGGAACTGGAAGGAGATGGTTGGGGTCGAAGAGTGAGAGGCGACGAGGAGGCGCGTGGCCGCGGTGACGAAGCTGCTTCGGTCAAACGTAAGTAACCAAGAGGATTTCGTGAATCGGAAACAGTGATGAACGAAGGCGTGGGTAGCCACGAAACCCAGATCAAACAAGAAGAGAGCAACCGAAAAGAGAATTGTGGGATATATATAAGAATGAAATGGAGACTGACTGTTATTATGATGAGGCTGTTCTTTGATTAATGGATCTGGAGCTGCGTGCTCGCCGTCACCGTCGTCAGGCGCCGAGCTAGCTGTTGGTTTCTCCGCGTCGCGTCCTGTGCTGGCAAATAGCTGCAAGGTAGTGCCGGTAAGGGTGCTAGTAATATGCCGTCTTCCAGGCGCTTGACCCTCGATCTGCGGTGCTGCGCCTGTTGCGTCGACGCCCGCAGATGGCTGTGTCTTGTCGGTGACAAAGGCGGTCGGATCTTCGAAATCCAAATGTAATTCAGTGTCGTTCTGGTCGTCGTTGTTCAAAGTCAAGCTGGTAAAGGCTGGTCCAAGGGCAGCAATGTGCAATGAGGCCTGGTTGTTGCTGCTGATCTTATTGTGGCCGTTATTATTGATGCTGATCGTGTTGCCTGCCGCAGCGTCAGCCTCCCCGTCTGGCAAGTCCTCCACAAACACAGATCCACTCTGCAGCAAATCCAGCAGCGACCGGCCCCGCACTCTGCTCACTGTCGACGGCATATATTCGCCATCTATCCCCATCGCCGTCGTTGATACCGCATGATCTTCACGCGAAGGTGAATACCTCCTATCAGTGTCCTCTCTCCCTCGTCGCTTTATCGAATTCCGCAATTGGAACATAGCCCCGAGCCGCGTTCGGATCGTCATCATCTTCTGCTTCGACCCAGGACCGGGCGAGAGAGACCGTGGCTTCGTCCATGGAGGTGATACACTCCCAGAAGGACTCGTAAGCGGCGACTCGAGTCGATTTCGAAGTGCTGTCGAAGAGAAGGCCGTGGACAGTATGCTCGACCCGTCGTCTTCATCGTCTCGCTCTTTGATCTCCTCCTCTCCCAAGTTGTTGTTTCTGGTCGTGCCCGCTTTCGTGTGCGGCTTGAGGGCCTTGACCCCGTTCAAAAGGATGGTGGAGAGTCGGTTTCGTGTGGCCGAGCCGGGCTTGGAAGGCGGGAGGTGCGACGAGGTCCGGGATTGAGGAGAGGTCGTTAGCGTTGCTGGTCGTGTCGTCGTTTCGGTCATACCCAAGTTCGTGTCGTTCGTCTCCACCCCGTCGTCCGGCCGCACATCCGACGTCATCGTGCTCTGTTCGCCCTTCTACTGGCCTGCAGCTCTACAGTTCTCCCTGCTTCCCCCGCTTTGCTCTGACGTCCGTCCGTGTACGCGACAGTGTTATATACTGCTGAGATGTCGATCTCGGTGCCTTGACACGCGGTCGGATGTGTTGGTCAACTGTTTTGGCGGGGAGGCCTGAAGAGTTGAATTGGAGTATTGGCAATGGAATAATGAGGGGGCTCGAGGGGGCCGTCGAGGTACCGCTGCTACTAGGTCCAGTACTGGTCTGTAACTTGCTTCGATTTGACGAGCCGGTGATTATAGGATAGGATCGACTGCAAAATAACAAATGAAATTAGCATTAGGGGGAATTGTACAATTATAGCCAAGGAATGGATTTACTTGGAGTGTTCCCGTTTATTAATGATGCAATGAGGCTCTACTAAGCTCAAGCTCACTGTTCGGAGGAGGAGCGCTTATTCTGGGATGTCTTGGCAGAGGCTGCGCGTTGGATGAAATGAGGGACCTCGAGGCAGGCTCTCGGACGATATGGGTGGGACGGGTGATGGGAAGGAAATGGCCAAAGGGACAGGCACAGAGTATATATTGTGCATATGTGTATCAGCCGTAGACGGTCGGACCTCAGAGCGCTCAAGGGCAAGGGCTTCCGAATCCGATCTTTCCACCGTCGCGGCCGTTAAGCCAACACAAATCTTTTTCACCTCATTCGCTCCACGAAAGCCAAATCAAATTCTGCGTACATAAACAGTTCATTTGTGCTGTTAACATGTTAAGTACTCTCAAGGTCTTCTTTATTCTGCACCGAAAATCAAAAGCGGACGCTTCGCCCATCTTCTCTCCACACAGTGGATGGATGACAGAGTGATTGGAGAAGCGGAAGGGATGGGATGCCAGTGGATGTCCTCATCCGCATCATCCCAGTATCTGGGCTTAATGGTTCCGTATGTCACGGACGCAGAATAATGTATCAATCCAACTTGGTGACGTTGTCTCCTCAAGTCCAAAGTCCTTCAATTCCCATGCGTACAAAACTCACGATGTGCACCCCAGGATCGGTGTACTCCATATCCACATACACGCACATTGAGTTGTCCATTGCCAACCACCTGATGTACTTGTCGTCAAGAAAGTTCGGACTCGGGGTTCAGGGAAGAACTCACATGGGAAGTCCGACTCTCACTGCCACCCCCTCGCGCTGGACCCCACATTCGCAACTATTCCAACCCCTATTTTCTATACAGAATTCCAAACCCCTTCGGCAAGTCAAGGGCAGACGCCAACCCCGAACACCCCATAAGTGTACTTCTACCTTGCCGAGGGGGCGCCATTCAAAATCATTCTCCGGAGGATGACGGTTCGATGCCCATTTATGCTCACGGATCATCCGAAGCATAGTGTGACGTTCGGTGACGGTACGCTCAGGCTGTACACCAACCTATACATTCCAGTCAAGGCATACATACGTATGTGTTGGATACCATGGTATGTCAGAGATCCACACCAGAAGTACTTACGCACCTTTGAAAGAATTGGAACCTTGACAAAAGCAGGGGCTCCAAGGATGGAATAGCAGACGATCATCAACCCGCGACCGTTCATCCTGTCAACTGCTTGGAACCAGACCCGTGGAGCGTTTGTTCTTAGTCATTCCTTAATGAAAACTAGCCCACTTTCGTGAATGTCCGTATCGCAAGGCAGTGCCAGCACGAGAAAGAACATACTGCAGCAGGAGTTTAGAGTAGGCAAAAATAAAGTAAAAATAAATGCAACGTGCCTCCGAGACTCTAGCTTATTCGATTGTCGACGGATTTGGAATCATAATTCCGTTGCACTGGCTGCGCAGTGCGCACTGCGTCGCGGGAGGTACGGACGTAAACAAGCTGCGAGCCAATAACCTATACGTTAAACCGAGCAGTCAGTACTACGCACCCTGGTGTCGATTCTCGAAGCCGAGTCTCCTGATCCCTGAAGCTCGCAATTTTAAATTTAAACCTTGTGACCCACCTACCATTTGGTAGGGGGCAGCAGCATGCGCAGACCCCTGTGGATACGTCCGTACTGCGATCGCGACATCGGGGACCACACCTCAATCCCTGAATCTGAATTGGCGATATGACCTCCGCAATCGAGTGAGGCGGTGAAAGAGCCTCAAGGTCTAGAGTCTTGACTGCTGCAGAGGGACCGAGCATGTGCCTAGCGAGTTGCGAATAATTCGCGTGATTCGCTTGAGAACAATCGATGCCTATCTCTTCTCGTCAGTGGACGTCGGATACTGGTCTGAAGAGCTTTCTGATGGCATATTGATTCATAAAAACGTAAAACGAACCCCTGCGTTCAAAGCGAAGATCGCCAATGTGATATATCACAACTTGTTCCTGTAAAAAGACAGAGGTAAGCATTCCACCTGTTAAAACTTTGGCTGTAACGCCTTGGATGCGACGTCATAGGAGGTTCCATCGCAAACTCATCCGACCCGCCCTGTCCTTAGCCATTGGTCAGGGCACAACTGTCGAAGTGTCCAACAAATTTCGATGTGAATTTTGGTTTTTTGGGAGAGGCGATGCGAAGCAGCGAAGATAAGGGGGTATGATTATGTCGACAATTAGTGGCAAACCCAGACTCAGAGAACAATGTCTTGCCTTTTCAGTTGAAATTTTTGTCATTTGACTTGTTTCACGAGCAACTGCGGGTGTCGGAAGATAGCTTTAAACGCCGACTGTTCGCTTCCCTGAGTTATTGCCTGGAACAATTTGAGTTCAGTGTGCACTGGACTGAGCCGGCGGAGATGGCAGCGAGCGTACGACGAGCCCTGTGACGGGGTTTCGTGGAGTAGGACGACCCCTGAATGCGGAGAGTCCGGTAAGCCTGGAAGAAGAGTTTTGACACGGTGGTGTCACTGGTTCCAGCATTGGAAAATTGGAATTTGATTCGCCAAAGATTCAGGCGCCTCGTTGTACGTGAACCTGAGTGGCGAATAAGATAATGTCGACGTGATCCCTCCGCTCTTGGCGGTATGTTATGGCCACTACGTTCGTTTGTACTTCCCTTGAGCAGAAGGAGAGGATGTAGCGGTGCCGAGATACCCAGGTAATGTGGTCGATTACCTAGAATAGCCTTTTGCGGGTGGGCTTTTGGGACAGATGAGATACCAACGCGTGAAGATCACAGTGACGGATGTTGGTTGAAGCAAAGTTTTAATGGAACTGGTCATCAGCGGTACGCAGACCTCAGGGTCCACTAATAAGGGTAAGGGGGTTAGAAGCTTCGGAATGTCGGAATGGCTCTAATTCGGACCTACTGCATCTCTGGTGTGGAAATTGAACAAAGGCCAACTTCCAAGTGAGGTTTAGACTTGGTTGAGGCTAGGACCTCTGTACTCGCCCTGCTCCAAGCAACAGAAAATACTAGGCTCGAGGGCCATTGAGGTCACTTGATTTAGGACTTCTGGGATGCGTTTCGTCGTGCCTAATGAGGAGACTCAGGGTTTAAGGAGCTAATACCACTTGGGTTTACCTCGCAACCGTGACACCTGGGAGAGTTGGTTATCATGGAAATTTGACGACTTTTTCACCTCGTGGGGTGCCAAAAGATAGCTTGGCTAGAATGAGTCACTGCAGAAGTACATGCTGCTCTCAAGTCGGCCTTCAGGGGTAGTCAAGAGATGCAGAAGAACGCCAAAGAAGGGAAGTTGTTGCACGAGATCCATTGAGTAGAGCCCATGCCACATCAGCTGCGCAAGAGGAACATCGTGATTCGCAGCATCGCTAATTATGCGCAGCTGCAATTTATTGTCAGAATTGTGGGCAACGATACGGGAATATTGCTGACTGCTCACCAGTGATTGGACAGGGAGGCAGAGAAGTTTAGTGCAGTGAGCTCGCTGCCTATAGGCTGACCCAGGGTGCTCATGATCCATGTTTGTTACCAGCGAATTTTCGAGTCACCAAGAACGCTGCAAGTGTAAGGACGAGTTTGAGAAGGCCCGCCATTTGAAACTTGCCTTTGATGCGAATCGAACTCAAACTGTGGCTGTACGAGGTGGCTATACAGTCGGCTGCTCTTGGCGCGCTCCTCCTGTGACGACATTTCGGCCAGAACTTCATTCTTGACTTCATTGTCGACGATGCTCCAACTTCCGCTGGTCCCTGGATGTGGTATAAGGTCAGACTTGAACAAAATGAAGCTGAAACCAACACACTCTGCCTTGAAAAATGCCTGGACAAGAAATATCGCGTCCAAACCCTCCCCCAGACCCCTCTTTGCTCCCAGATTCGACCTTGGGTTTGGCGGTTAATTTGAAGACGAAGGATTATCTCTCGAACGATGAGCTCAAAGGCATACAAAGCTTTCGCAGGGCAGCGGACTATATTGCGGCCGGTAGGTGGTGGGATGATACTGCTCAGCGAGTGTCAGTCGAGCTGACGTCTTGCAAGCCATGATTTTTCTCAAACGCAACGTCTTGCTTGAAGAGGATTTGACTCCTGAACATGTCAAGCCGCGGTTGCTGGGGCACTGGGGGACATGTCCGGGACTAAACATGGTCTATGCGCAACTCAACCGGATCGTCCGGAAGACTGGGTTGGATGTTCTTTACGTCGTTGGTCCAGGTATGTTGCAGTGCGGGCATGTTCAAGATCAAGCCATGCTCAATGATCGCAGGCCACGGTGCTCCAGCGATTCTGTCATGCCTTTGGTTGGAGGACTCTTTAAGCAGATTCTTCCCTGAGATCACTCGGGATTATACTGGCCTGGTCAAATTGATTTCTCGATTTAGTGCACCCGGCGGTTTTCCAAGGTAGGGCCAACTACAGTGCAATTAACATCCAGCTGACAACACCAGTCATATCAACGCGGAAACGCCCGGCGCTATTCATGAAGGCGGAGAACTTGGCTATGCGCTGAGCGTATCTTTCGGTGCTGTGATGGACAATCCAGACCTGATCGTCGCGTGTGTTGTCGGCGACGGTGAGGCCGAGACAGGTCCTACTTCTGCTGCTTGGCATGGTTTCAAGTACATCGACCCCGCTGAATCTGGCGCAGTACTTCCCATTCTCCATCTTAACGGCTTCAAGATTTCTGAGCGGACTATCTATGGCGTCATGGACGATAAGGAGATTGTGTCCCTGTTCAGGTCCGCCCATCGCCTTTTCCAACGTGGGTTTCTTAATACTGATTTATGATGGACAGTGGGTACGGCTACCAGGTGCGGTTCATCGCGGAACTGGACAATCTGGACAATGACCTTGCTGCGTCGATGGACTGGGCGGTTTCGGAAATCAAAAGGATCCAGCAGAACGCTCGCGGGGGGAAGCCCATCGTCAAGCCTCGATGGCCGCTTTTGGTCCTTCGCACACCAAAAGGACTCGGGGGACCCAAGTCCGTCCATGGAGACATTATTGAAGGATCCTTCCATTCACATCAGGTTCCTTTGCCAAAGGCAGCAAGCCAGGATTTATCTGTTCTTCGAGACTGGCTGCTTTCTTACAAGCCTCAAGACCTTTTCAATGAGAATGGGATTCCATGTCCTGAGGTTCTTAGCATCATTCCCGAAGTCAACAACAAGAAGCTTGGGCAGCGGGAAGAGTGTTTCGATTCGTACAAGCCTTTATTGACGCCAGACTGGAAGAAGTTTGGAGTTGATAAGGGTGTCGAGGAGAGTTGCATGAAAGTTGTTGGGAAGTTCTTGAAGGAGGTAATCGAGAAGTGAGTCTCCCCTCGGTACTCGATTCGTCCAGACCCTGAATTGGTGATACTAGGAACTCGAACTCTTTCCGTATATTCTCTCCAGATGAACTTGTTTCCAACAAACTCGACGCAGTATTGGACAGCACTGGTCGGAATTTCCAATGGGACCCAGCTTGCAGAGGGAAAGGCGGTCGCGTGATCGAGATTCTGTCCGAGCACACTTGTCAAGGGATGCTACAGGGTTACACCCTCACAGGCAGAACCGGACTCTTCCCGAGCTACGAGGCGTTTCTGGGTATCATACAAACGATGATGGTACAGTACAGCAAGTTCGTGAAGATGGGCAGCGAGACAAAGTGGCGGAAGCCAATTGGGTCCTTGAATTATATTGAAACGTCAACGTGGACGAGGCAGGAGCACAATGGCTTCTCGCACCAGAATCCGGCCTTCATTGGAGCTGTGCTTAACCTCAAGCCAAAGTTTGCGAGGGTGTATTTGCCTCCAGATGCAAATTGCTTTTTGTCGACGGTTTCTCATTGTCTTCGGGCAAAGAACTATATCAATCTCATGGTCGGTAGCAAGCAGCCGACACCTGTATGGCTCAGCCCAGACGAGGCAGATCGAGTAAGTTGTATTTAATTCACGCCATTCTGGATATTGATTGCTGTCCCAGCACTGCATTGCTGGTGCATCGGTATGGAAGTTTGCCAGCGTTGACGAGGGTATCAATCCGGATGTGTAAGTGCACTCATTTAATCACATCTTCCTGGTCTGACGTATACGCAGTGTCCTTGTAGGGATCGGTGTCGAAATCACGTTCGAGGTTGTCGCTGCTGCTGCATGGCTTAGAAAACATCTTCCGGAGCTGCGCGTGAGGGTGGTCAATGTTACCGACCTGATGATTCTTGCCGCTGATGGGACGCATCCACACTCCCTGACGGACGATGCGTTCAGTACGCTCTTCACTAATAACCGACGCATCCATTTCAACTACCACGGTTATCCCATCGAGCTGCGAGGCCTGTTATGGGGACGACCTCTCTTGGAACGTGTTACGATAGAAGGGTACAGGGAAGAAGGGACGACAACCTCGCCATTCGATGTGAGTGCAAATCCGCTTTGCGTCCTCGTGAGGATGGTATTGACTGATGACTTCTCTTGTCTTTTCAAGATGTTGTTGTGCAATCATACTTCGCGCTTTGACGTTGCTATCGCAGCCATTCGTGGTGGTGCAACTGTCAACCCCAAGGTGGCAGTTGTAGCGCATGAGATGTGTAGCTATCTGTCTCATCTTGCGAGGAAGGAGAAGGAGTATATCATATGTGAAGGGAAAGGTTCGTGTGTTTCAGCTCGGGTAATAATTGATGTAGCTAATTTGTTCTGTTTGCTTGTAGACCACGACGACATTTTTGCTGTCCCAACCTTTGATTAGTGTCAGTTCCCAGGAACCTAATAGTCTACTTATCAGATTTGCCATCGTCATATTGTCGCAATTATCATTTTGCACTCGTATCACACTGTGAGAGAGATGGCCATTGTCTTGTTTCGCGAGGTCGAAAATGGAACAAGGTTTTACTCTGTGTATAGGCTACTCATGACGCAGACTTTTTACAACCATCTTCGAGTTCTGCCAATGCACCAAGTTTTGAAAGATGTGTCGCGTCCGGATGTCAATTCAGGATTCGTCTCAATTGCGGGGAGAACGTCGGTGCCTTCAGGGGTGTTGATCACATTGTACCTGAGTATTCTTCTATTCGCACGGAACCGAAGCTCGGCTCCAGAGACAAGACAAGTGATCTGGATTCCGGAGAACTACGATTGTTATCGAGAATCGAGATGACAGATGTGTTTCGCCTTTGCCAATTCGGGAAGGGCGCATCACAAGGCGCCCCGACGCTGATAAGGTCAGGTGACGTCCCAACGCGACAACACGGGCTCGTCGGTTCGACTCTTGTCTTTGACGCCTTTGGTGGCCTCGACATTGCTGACGGTTTACCCACATCCTTTTTATCAAAACCTTTACAAAATAGTAGCAATGGCATTTGGAGGGTAATATCTGGTTATACTACTAACTTTCTACAACCTACTGACCACCATTCTCATTAGACCTTCACTGTTCGGTGCTCAGAGCAACACGAACCAACCATCTGGAGGTCTTTTTGGACAACAGCCCCAACAGCAGCAGCAGCCACAACAAGCCTCGGGTACTTTCTTTGGGCAACCGGTACCACAGAATACGACTGCCACTGGGGGTTCAATGTTTGGACAACCACAGCAGCAAAACACGGCGGCGACTGGGGGAGGATTGTTTGGACAACAACAACAACAGCAACCTCAGCAGCAGACCGGGGCAACTGGTGGAGGGCTATTTGGACAGCAGCAACAGCAACCCCAACTGCAGACCGCGGCGACTGGTGGGGGCCTGTTCGGACAACAGCAGCAACAAAACACGGCGGCGACTGGTGGAGGGTTGTTCGGACAGCAACCTCAACAACAGCAGCAAAACACGCCTGCAACTGGTGGAGGATTGTTCGGACAACCTCAGCAGCCTCAGCAGCAGACGAGTACTGGTGGAGGAATGTTTGGCCAACCACAGCAGCAACAACAGCCTAATGCTGGATCGTCTTTGTTCGGGAATTCGACCAACACCAATGCTACTGGATTGCAATCGCAGAGCAGCTTGTATGGAGGCATGACTGGCAACCAAGGAGCTGGTGGGCTATTTGGGAATAGGAATCCTTTACAGCCGCAAGCGACGCAACCTGCAGGCGCTTTCGGAGCGAACCTTGGAAGACAGTCTTCGCAGATGCAGCCTCAGTGAGTTTCCACTTACATATTGCCTCAAGTCAACTGACCTGACAATCTGAAACAGGCTAGGGTACGTTCACAGCTTCCGGTATTCAGCCCACATTCATGCCGATACTCCCGTCTGTTTCTTAGCCTATCAACGAACAACCAGTCCAATGCGGCACCTGCCATCACCAAATCTACCAAATTCAACGATTTACCCGAGAATCTGAGAAATATCTTGGAATCGATAGAGTGCGAAAGAAATCTGTCTGTGTTACTGCGTTTATACTGACATACATCTCAGGACGCACATTCAGGGACGGGTCCAGATCGGCAAAGAACTGCATCAGCGGAAACTCGGAGAAGAACCTACCAAGGGGCAGACCTCGATCAGGCATATGCACAAGGTACATCTTTGTTCCTTTCTCTCGCTCATCAAACGTGAGTGAAATACAGAGTAACTGAGATGCGGTGTATCGTTGGAATAGGAACTGATCGATATCGGCGCGACAATCCGTAATGACCTGCATACAACGCAAGACCTCAAGGCCAAGGTCGAAAAGGCAATTGAGGACACAATCGTAACTACGAGGATCATCGATGGATTCCGGTTCCCTCAGAGTGGAAACACATACCTGAAGGATCATGCCGATTTCCCACTAGAGTATTGATATTCACTCGGTTCCCTCTGACTTCCTTTATGCTGAAACGCTCTCTTCTGTTTCGCTAGGTTTTTCACTCGAATCACTGACCAAATGCGGGAGCGATTGCAGTGGTACAAGTCTACGATCGAGGTGCGTGTGCCCTGTCTGATTTTTACATGACTCTGATTCCAGTTCGAAACATAGCAAATCGAACGTAAACTAGCATCATCGAATTCTGCAGCACAAACACCGCAAGGTATGTTATGAGCTCAACGTTTTAGAACGGCGTCTGAATCTGAAAATCTTCAGGCATCGTTGCTACTCTGCAAGCCCAACACGCGACGTTCTTGGCATTGGCCAATAAAACCGCTGCGCTAGACGGGGAGGTCCAGAATATCAAATCCTTATATACTCAGCTGTGGAGATCGAGAACTGGTAGCGTTCGAGATCCATTCAACGACACTGCGAAAGCGACAGACAAGGGGGACTTTGGACTCAGCACCCTCAATGTGCGCTAGGCAGCATTTTCTCGAGTTGGCTTCCTCCGTGATGTTATATTGGCATGAATGTTGTTTGACGGTCGACTATTGAATCTGGAAGCGTTAATGTTGATGCATTCTTTGGATTGTTGTGCCAGAGGAGCAGAAGACAGAGAAGAATTCTGGATTCGTAAAGGTGTATTACAGACTATCCTACATCTTCGTAACAAAACAGCGACGTGGAGAAGCCGATACCACAAGAAAAGTCCGTGTGAAAGCCAGGCTCAGCTGGATAGAGTCGCTTAAGAAATGGCAATCTTCTTGGGTGCCAACTCGGGGGAAGATTTAGGGAAGGTGACGGTAAGTACGCCGTTCTCCATATTTGCTTTGATTTCCCCTTCCTAATTATCCTGTCAGATATGCTGTCCAAAAAATCCAGAGAGAGCGTTGCCCACCTGTATACCAGTTGGCAGCTGCAAGGTCCTGGTCAACTTGCCAAACCTTCGCTCGCGAACTGCATATCCGCGTTCATCGTGGTCAGATGAGATGGTGTTCTCGGCCGTTACGGTCAAGCGGCCATTGTGTACGTCAATGCTAACATCCTCCTTCTTGAGACCTGGCAATTCGAAAGTTGCTGTGACCAGATTGTTTGTGGCATCTTCGTGAAGGTCCATTCTGTTTGCAAGAATTGGGCGTGAGTCTCTTAGTATTGGCGGAAGTCTGGATGGGCTTCGCTTACCTTGGCTTGAAGTGCCTTATTGCCCCATCACCAGAGTCGCCGGATCGTTGGACTTGACGACCCTCGGAAGAGGAGGTGGCGCCACGACGGCCACCTAAGGCTTCCTCCAGGAGGCGATCGAAGTCGTAGTAAGGCTCGTAGAAGAATACGCTGGACATTTGAATAGCTTTTAGAGAGGTGAGTTGTGCTCGTGTAGGCTTTTTAAATCCTGTGAAGGCCTTTGCAGAACTAACAGGGGTTTAAATAAGTACCTGCAGCTCCTCAACATCAAATGTTCTAGAAACCCCTCGTATCATCTATGACATCGTCTCTGACTCGTCTGGAAACGAGGAAGTTCCATTCTAAAAATTTCTAGGCTACGTAACGAATAGGCCATGACGTTACTTGCTTCGTAGATCCCAGGTTGAGGTACGTTGAAGAATTGACCTTGCGCTTCCAGTACTTTCACGGCGTTGGCCGAAGTTTCTGGAACTCCGACCCAAGCGCTTCCGCGGCAGATGGAGCCGGACAACATCAACCTTTGCTTCAAACAAAGCTCCAAAGCAGAGATCTGCTTCAAAATGGTTTATATTGGATCTGGTACACCTTAAATACCAACGAACTGACTCTACAGGAACTTGACGCATTGGTCTAATTGACTGATAGGACCTGGGACGACTCTACTTGACTCATACTAGCGCCTGCAAAAGTATAGGTAGGTAGCCTCTTTTTCGGCCCACTAACCCCCCTTATAGTTACATGGTCCGGGAGTGAACTCGACCCTCGTAGACTCCTGTTCATCTCCTGTGAATTGGACGCTGTGATGAATGTCGCATAAACGTTCTGTTACTAGTGGGCCACTTTGGTCCTAAATCCACATACGGTATCAAAGGCTGCCATCACGTATGGTTGCTGTATTCGACAAGGTCGCTTACCTACCATCTATTTAAGAATACTCGAGTCCGCAGCTATTCCGGCTTGGCTCTATCCGGCTCCACTACCAGACTATCCTTTCCCAATCCCGACTTGAACGACACGGTTTACATGTTGGTATGTCCGAGGCTCGCTCCGTACACGCTCTACAGACACCCCATGGGCCATGCTTCCCAGCCCGAAAGCGATGTTTTAAATGCAACAGTCGTGGCTTTCGACACTCGCGAGTCGCTGATCTGTTTAGCTGCGGCGCAGATTTTGGGACGCAATGGTGGTGCGTGTTGTCAATATATAGCTGTGTTTCCGGTACTACTCCAGAATGGATTCTTATTCGCATGAACTTAAACACGGGGACTGTAACGCTCGGTGCTCCCCATGTTCGTAGATATTGTCACGGCTCACTCCACCGGATGAGCACCGGCAAAATTATATGTCCAAGTATCGAAACCTAAGAAGTGGTAAGACCGATTCCCTTGATGCCATATCGTCCCAGATCCCTCAGCTAGTGTTCAAAAATCTTCAAGACGCCGTCTTTCTTGTCTCCCATTAAGACATTGAAATTCACAGAACCTACGACTGAGATGCGATGAACTGGGACTTATGATATCTATCGTAGCCGAACACTGCGAGAGCCAGGCCACGTTTCTTGACTTTCGCACACATACGAGACAAGTAGCAAATCGAAATCGTCTATGGAAGGCCGGGAACATTGCTGCAAGCTTTGTTTCCGAGTTATCGGCAAATTCCCAACACAGGATTTCCATGTTCCGATATGCTTGTCAAGGACAGTCATTTGAGCAATACGCAATATTGGCCCTTAATCGTCTATAATTCTCAAGAATGTGTTCGTGTGTAATCCAATTCCAGCTAATGATACAAATCGCACATATTGTTCCGTTCGGAAGGTGACAGTGATCGAGCATATTGGATCTGCGCATCCGTTAGATGTACCAGTCCCTTCTTCCTTGTACGAATGTCCAGATATTTATCAGAAATTGTTTCTCTATCTCCCGACTCACCTCACCATCATCATCATCATCTTGCTCTCCCGCAACGCCGAGTAGTCGACTCAGCTTTGCTACACGCGTTCTGGAATCGGTAACCGTTACCCAAAGTACTGCGATGCTTAAATCAGGTACAGCCTCGATTGGGCCGCTGTCCCCGGGCGCTCTCTGGGTTCGAATAAAATGGCAGTGCCTGGAGGCGTTTTTCCGAACAAGAAATCCTTCAACTTTGCTCTGTGAGCTTTTCGCATCCGCACAACCATCATCGTCGTCATGAACACCAACAACATGGGCTTTGGTCAGCCTGGAATGGGCGCGCCCCAGCATCAGCAGCAAGCTCCGCAGGACGTTGTCTCCGGCGAGCAGTATCGATATGCCCTCACTAACTTCGTAAGTATTCCTCGATCAAATCCTAATCACAATGTAAACGTGCTCAACTTGAGTTATACATAGCGAATTGCCCACGAGAAGGTCGAACAACAAAGGCATCAGTTGGAGGACCAGGAGCGTGTCGTTGCACAACTCAAAACCCGCATTGCACTACTCGAAGGCTCGACCGGAGCCACAGTTCGTGGCCCTGGAGGCAACACTATCGATGACTTCTCTATAAGAGTGATGCATCTGTTTCTTAGAACCTCAAATGTCTACTAACACACCTCTTCCTCGTCGCAGAACGCTGCAGCCCAGCTGGATAAGCTGATCAACCGATGGGCAGCGGATATCGTAAGGGCACCCCCTGCACCGTTGAACCAACTTTGTGCTTCCATTCTCAGCGACGTGGTCAGCGGTATCGATGTCGAGAACGTCGTCGAGGCAACCACGATGCAGCTACAGTCCTACCTCCGTCATGCCCTCTCCGAGACCATCTCTGAGGGTATCATCAACTGCCTCATTGTAACCAATTCTATGGAGGCCAACGTCCAGCTAACTCGCATCCACGAACATATCTTTGCCCGTAAGCTAATCTATGAGAAGAACAACCTTAATCTGGCGCTAACGTAGACTTGTTCGCAACTTTACAGGCGATCCAACCGTCGCCTGTGTCTGGAGACGCCAAACCTTTACAGCAGCAGTCGAATCCTGCACCCCCGAGATGTCAATGAGCATCCTCTTTGAACAAATCCCGACGGTCATGAAGGTCCTCAACGGCAAGATCCCAATGGCAGGAGGAGTCTCCATCCTGGACTCCGCGTACTCCTTCTCTCGTATGCTGCACGGAGCGGGTAGCACCGCAAACGACGCGTTTTACCGGGCATTTGTCCCTGAGTTGGGCAGTGCTCTGTACCCCAGGCAAATCGAACTGGTTAAGAGGTGCTTGAAGAGCGAACGAGGGGAACTGGATCGAGTGGGAGCTACCATCTTCCCCGGTTTGGTCAAGATTTCCAGGTCTCCCACTGGAGTCGAAGGAGAGAACAACCATGTAAGAGAAATCTTCGGTAACGCATGTCCCGCAGTATTTACTGACCCTGACTGTTCTAGACCGTGGTAAGAAGAGCCCAAGTGATCTGTGAATGCGCGATGGGCGGGTCCTCGTTGCAACTGGCAGGGCATGTTGGGCCTACCCCACCTATGTTTGATGGTGCTGGCCCTGGTAGCCAAGGACCCATGGCAAGCGGGCCCATGTGATGAACTACATCTTAGTAGTCTCGAGCTCCCGCTATGTCTAGTTTGAAATGTCCTCTATAATATTCACGGTCTAATAGAAATATTCATTATGCGACAAGCAACGATGACAAGGTAGCCTCAGTTTGAATGACCTAGGGAGGAGGCATGTCAGTAAACCCAACCAGACAAATCTCACATTACGCTCACCTTAAGGGCTTGCTGAACCTCCAGTCTTCGACGGGCAGCCTCGAGCCAGTCATGCAAAAGTGTTTTTGCGGGGCCCTTGACCTGGTTCAGTTCTCTTGAAGCACCGTCGAGGTCCTTCTCAACGAGATAGTGTTCAGCTCTGGCCAGCACACTCAAAACATCGTCGCCAGAGACTAGTCCAGTCTTCTTGAATCGGATGCTTGACAGTGCTTTACTCGCAAGGTACGACAAGACGCCAGCGTTCTCGTCTGGGACCAAAGCGACCTCGGCAACCTTGGGTGACACTGATGAGGTGAACCAAGATGCCAAATCTGCGAAGGGCTCGACTCCAATGTCAGGCACATCCGAGGTTTCCAGTGTGGTGAGGGCGGACTGGATAACGGGGTCTTCACGAGCAGCAGTGATGTGTCGTAATACGCGGAGTTGTTCGCGGAAGGGTGTACGCTTGGAGCTATCCAAAGCACTGTCGTTCAGAGAACGGAAGGCGGACCAGAGGGCGTGGACGCGGATGTTCTCGTCAAGATAAGCCCCGTTGTCCAAGGCGATTCGTTCCAGACGCTTGAGATCTGCAGCGAGCTCATCGAGCTTGGCCAATCGGCCACCTCGCTCCTGCTCCACGCGAACCTTGATTTCTCGGATCCATCGGCGCTGGAGCTCAATACCTTGAGCAATGACTTCCTCCTTGAGCCTGCGGAAATAGTCAGCTCGCAATTCCAGATACGTGGTAGAGGTTGCAAGTCATACCGTTCATTAATGAGTTCAGTTTGGGTCTTGAGCTCATTGTCAAGCTTCGCTCGGTAGGCTTGGACGAATTTGAGTCGTTCTGCTTCGAAGAACTTCCTGAATCCATCTTCCTGGTTATCAAGCTTGTCCTGGGCTTCCATTTCCATTTCCAGGAGCTTGAGCGTATGCTCGTGGGTTTGTTCGTCGAGCTTCGCTTCGAGAGCCTTTCGTTCATCTTCCCTGACGGTTTCAATCCTCTCAACGAGGGATGAAAGATCGGCCTTAGCGTTGTCCAGGACGCCAACAGCCTTCTCAGCGGCAGCAGGGTTGGCTTTCAAGAAAGAGGCGAGGTTGTCGATCGTTCCGGCCAGGTGGGCGATTATAGGTTCGGAAGCAGCGAGCGAAGAGATGTCTGGGGCAACGAGTGGAAGCTCAACCTCGACAGGTTTCTCGGGTTCTCCAGGCTTTGCTGCCTCATTGGGAGGTTCCTCAACCTTCTTGGGGGGAGAAGGCCTGACATATCCGGGAGGTGGCTCGAAACCGATCGGTAGGGGTAAACCGTAGACATTTTTACCTGCGTCAGCAGCAGCAGCTTCAGGAACAATTGTTGAAGTGGAGGTGCCTTCTGCCGCCTTGGCTCCAACGAATGGCTTTCCTGCAATAGCGGCTTCGGCTCTCTGAACGAGTTCGGTGAGTTCCTCGGAGACCACTGTTTCCAATGTGGACTGCTCTTCTTTCGCTTGCTCCTTCTTCACTGGTGCTGGGGAGGCCGGTGCGGGTGAAACAGCTTTGGTAGGCGGTGTAGGTTCAGCTGTGTGGGGAATAACCTTTCCAACCTCAGTTTTGACCTGGTCTACCACTGGGTCAACCTTGGCTTTCGTCGATTGGATAGCCTTGAGGGTGGACGCCTTGGCCTCCCCAATCTTCTTTTCGGTTGCGGCCTTGGCGGAGTCTACAGCGTCGCGGGCACCAGGAGTCTTGTTAATGAGCTCGGTAGTGAGTTGTTGGATGGATACGACGCCATTCTTGGCTGCCTCAATGACGTCCTCGACGGACAGTCGGTCCCAATGGTTGTTCTCCGCATATTCTAGGACGGGTTGGCCTAGGGGGACGTTGTCGGTGAAAAAGTCGGAGTAGGCCTGGTTGTTGAATGCGACAAAAGGACTGGCAACGTAGAATGTGCCGGTCGCCGCTGTGGTGACCCAGAACAAGCGTCTGACGAGGCTCTTCTTTTTGGGTGCTTGGAGAGCGTCGGTCGCGAGCCGCTGGACGGGGAGGTCAGTGCTGTGGAGGACGTGGGAGACAGCGAGCTCACCCTGCGAATCGTCGACGACGCTACGCGACCGGTGACGGGGATTGCCCGGTACATTGGGTGAGGGTTTTGAAGCGTTGGCGCTGTCTGCTTTCGGTGACGGACAATTTCGGACAACCGTAGCGCGTCGTGATTCGTGGGAATATTGACTTGACAAATATGCTCAGCCTCAGCCAGGATTCATTCATTCTCTCTGTCTCGTTTCCCCAACCGGCTATCATCTAGTCTACATAAATCTGGCCTGTTGCAAACGCCGGATCTGAATCGAGGAATCTGGTCTTGGGTCTATCTTCTTCAAGCTCTATCTCGCACAGCCTTTCCCTGGCTTCATTCAGCCAACGGACCTCTTTTTGGACATACCCCTCAGGGCCGCATCTCAAATAAACCAGCCATTCCTCCGCTTTTGCGTCTTCACCTTGACTGTCATGATGATCATTCAAGCTTTACTTGAATGCCTATATGAACTCTAGAGACATCTTTTCTGCATTCTCATCACCCACCATGATGTTCTCAGAAGCTTCTGTGGTATCGCCACCCCTGCCACCCTCATACTCCGCCGACCCCGAAGCACACTCTGGCGACGATGAACCTCAGCTGCCAGCGTACAACCAGAGAGACTCTGGCGCCTCTTTCGCAAGCCACAAAGAATTCACCTCGGCTCTCAAACGCAAAGGCAAGCCACTCGTAAACTTGGTTCTGGTCGCAAACCAAGGCCTGAGTAAGGTCACCCCGACGTTCGTGGAGGGTATGGCTATCTCCGGACGGGTGGAACTTGACCTCGACAGACCACAGACCATCAATGAAGTATCTGTAGCCGTAAGACTTTGCTCGCCTTGCTCACAACACGAGTTGACCCAAATTCTTGTTATTCGGTAGGTCAAAGGCTCACTAATATCCATCGAAAACTCTGGGGATCAGCAGCTTTTTTTCCTCAATGTACAGAAAACGATATGGTCGCCTGCCATGGGGGACCCATACCCGAGTCAGGAGAGCCCGAACTCGTCTCCATCCACGGTCGGGCATGCATCAAGACTATCTGGGTCCTATGAATGGCAGTTCTCTGTCGACCTTCCACGTGAAGTCGTGTTGCCATACGGCCCTAGAAAACAGCTTGGCGTGTTCAAGCTTCCACAGACATTTATGGAACGCCATGCGCGTGCAACCATCTGCTACGAAGTTGCTCTGAGGATTCGAAGAGGCCGGTTAAAGCCTGATTATCGGTGATTTAAATTTGTTGCTCTCTCTCTTCTTTTTGCCAAGACTGATCAACCCTGTCCATAGAGTCAACCTCACTTTTGGGTACATACCCTTGATACGTCCTGAGCGACCTTCGATTTTACGGCAATATGCGTACCAGGAGCACAACCAAATTCCCAGCCCAGATATTGACCTTGATGGATGGCACTCGAGCGACTTGTTCAAAGTTAAGGGTAGATTATTCGGCCGCTCAGCAACCGTTGAATGCATCGTAAGTAACCAGGTTATGTATGTCGTTGAATTTTAATCGATTCCTCATCCAGCTGTCAGTCGCCACACCAGTATGCTCGACTTGAATGCAGCATTATGTCATAAAACTAATATTGGTTTCACAGCTATGCTTTACTCGAGGGACGGCAGTTCCTATTAGCCTCCTACTCAAGTCTGACGACGTACAAGCTCTGGACCTCCTTTCTTCGCCAAAATCAGTCGTATGCCGCCTGCGACGTGTCATAAAATATCATGCGGGGCAAGAAAAATCGGTTGAACCCTTGGCATGGAAAGATGGGCTCGAAGATTCTCAATCAGCGCTTTGGTGGCCTTGTGCAGAGGTAGATGCTAATACACGCCATCGACGAAGGTTATCTGGTGAACTGCATCTCAGGAAAGATCTAAAGCCAACCACAGCGATTGGAGGCTTTCGGATAGAGGTACGTCGACATAGACTTTATGTTTTGCGGCGTACAGCTGACATTGTCAATTTGAAGTACTCTGTCGCATTCTTTTCGTTTGACGCGCTTGCGTTTGATGCTCTGGACAAGGATACCCAGCCTTTGGCGTCTGTTCCGGTGGAGATCGCCACCATGTATGCGAAAGGTCCACATCCTAGGATGTACGCGCCTCCAAGCTACGAAGATATCAACACACGGTACCTCCCTGATGACCGTGTCGGGATGATGTTGAACTCTACCGCGTTTTGACATTGCTTTCATATGTCTTTCTCTGGTGATGATTATGGACATATACTACTTCGGACATGTATTCCACTTTATTTTTAGGGATTTATCATGGCACGATTGGACAGGACATAATCACGGCCTAGGTCTGTGCGTCTACTTGTATGCGTCTCGGTGTAACAAAAACCGCATGTCTATTCTCTTTGAGCCTCGAGGCAAGCAGCACACAATACTAATCGTACATCCAAACCCCTAGCAACTGGATGGTCATACAATAGATGGTCAGACAAACAGTTGGGTGATTCCCGAGACAACGCTGATTATCGGTGTCAACTTGGTTTATTTCCCCTTCTGTTGCGGACCGCAGCTCTCGAGCCGACGGCTACAAGTGGGTGAAGAGAAAGAAAAGAGACAACAGGGCTCATGGAAGCAAATCATCAAATCGATCGAGGAAGTACTCGTGGTTTGTTGGCTCGTGGTCAGCCGGGCCTGCTATTGTTATGTCCGTGAGACGAAGACCATCTGCATGCCCCTTCCATACAATAGGGCGATTCGCTGCACTCCAGCGGTTAGTTGGAGCCGCACGTCACTCGGGGAAAGCCTGGATAGAGTCGACAGGAGCATGGTGTCACCTCATTTATTGTGAAAACGTCAAGCAGGGCGAGAAGAATGCAGTCTTCCTCGGCATCGCAATTCGAGCTGCCCACTCTGTGCGTTGGGAATTTGCTGTTTTTGCTATATTTCGCGAGAAATTTTCGATACCTGCTGACTTTCCCAAAGCACAGAGCCCTTTGTGGATGCCGAATGGGTGAAGAGTCCGATATATGTAGGACTTGCCCAATTAACGAGGTCGTTTGTGTGAGGGAACCGCACAAAAGGCTCCGGGCGCATACAATAACCAGATTTGAGCGAGCGCCACCTTGTTGCCGCTGATCCACTTTTAGCGTACAGCCCACAATAGGAGGTTAACTTGTTGTTCTAACTTGGCAACAGCATTCTGGTCCCAGCTATATAGACATACCGCAATGCAATGGTGTGGATATTCAGCCCCTCATGGACGTGTCGTCCCCACCTCCTTGCTATCGGAGATTCTCCTCCAGACCTGGTCAGGTACCTTTGTCTGGCTCCGAGTTGCCAGCCTACTCCCGCCGCCGCCATTCCATCTCCCCTCCACAGCCCCACAGGGAGCCTACCGAGCACACATTCGAGCTACTAGATGGAAAGAACAAACCATGGATCACCCTCAAACTATTCAGCAGCGCTAAATCGTCAAAATCACTTCCCACCTTTTTCGAGAAGGAGAAGATCACCGGGAAGCTCGAGCTGACGGCTGAGCGAGGTGACAGTATCCAGGCTATCACCGCGATCGTATGTTTCTTGTTAAGCTACACTGGGCGCTTGAAGGCTGACTGGATATGTGTATCTGTAGGTTTCTGGTCGCATCATCTCTGGTGCTAGCTCGAGTGAATCGTTCGTGTTTCTCAACCAGACTATCCCGATCTGGTCCAAGTCGCTGGACAGCCCTCGTGTCCCATCACCTTCAGAAGGTGCTTCAAGTACGAAGCTCTTGGGCCACTGTGAATGGCCTCTGTCGGTTAGCCTTCCACGGGCAGTGGAGATTCCTTCAGGAGGTGGAGACTTGCGCTCGTACAAGTTGCCAGAAACCTTTTTGGAGCGCTTCACAACTGTCAGCATCCAGTACGACTTGGCTATCATTGTTTCGCGGGGAAAGCTCCGATCCGACAATGTGTAGGTGTTCTACGCTGACCTTGCTCTTCATTCCACTAATTATCTGGTAAATATAGGATCAAGACTGCGTTTGGATACATCCCTAGCTCGCGGCCGGAACCCCCTTCAATTCTTAGGCAACTCGTTTACCAAGAGAAGCTGCCTCTACCTATCCCTTCTTCGGACCCAGAAGGCTGGAAGACTCTTCGACCTGTCTCAGTCAGAGGTCTTATGTTCAAGACACGTCCAATTGAAGCACGGTGCACAGTGCGTATTACCTCCCCCACCGCCCATTAATCCACATAATCTGACTCGATTTGCTGTTCAGCTCTCCATCACAAGGCCTCTGTGTTACACACGGGGCAGTGTCATCCCGTGCTTCATCACCCTTGAGGGTCGTGAATCCCCCGTCCTCGATGTTCTTTCATCACCCAACGCTATCGTAGTCAAGCTTCGACGCCGTGTGCGGTTCTACAACCGGGCTACCGCAACGAAGCGGGAAGTCGCATGGAACGAGTCGGTCGATGATGTCGGCACCGCTGTCTGGTGGCTCCCGCAGGACAACAGGAACGACACATACTCTAGACATTTGGAGGGAGAAATCCGACTTGCAAAGGATCTCCGGCCGTCGTCGGAGATTGCGCATTTCAGCATTTCGGTAAGTTCATCTTTCGTTTTCTTTGTTGAGAGAAGAACTGACGGGTTGTTTTTAGTATTCCGTCGTTCTTTGCCCATTCCAAGCTCCCAACTACTCTTCCGACGCATCTGCCCTGGTGTCGGAACCGGTAGAGATTGCGACTATGTATGCAAAGGGACCCCGGCCGAATGCGTATGCGCCCCCGGCTTACGACTCTCCTTCACGACCCGACGAACCACATGCGAGCTACTTCTGCCCCATGTTGTAAATTCACGCACTCGACACGATCGCCTCTCAGGACGCACAACGACCCACACGCAACAACCACTCACGCACGCACTCACACACTTGCACATGATCATCACCATCCCATTTCGTTTCACTCTCAAATTCTATTACTACTTCTTTTTGCTATCGTTTGTTATCAACACCTATACCCCAGGTTTTTATTCCCCTGTCAGGACAGGAACATCAATACCCCCAGCCCACTCCACATCCACTCTTTGCACTCCATTGTAGCACTAGCCATTCATTCGTTATACAACTAGTAGATGCATACCACAAGCACTGCTAACTACATACTCGTACCATTCATTGGACGTACCACTCATTTACTATAACAGTCCTTAATTCAAATCAATCGAATTTCTTGGTTCCATGATATACGTGTACGCTGCAATTCTGAGATGGAGGTAAAGATAGGTCGCACTACGCATCACACACACTACTCTACGCTCATTGCGAGCATCAACAGAGACTCGAACGTCGGGTCTCCTTTTCTTGTCGAGGTTCCGTTCGCGCCGACGCCTTCCAGCAGGTCTTTATCTGATTCTGGGATATCCCAGTGTTGCGACTGCGGGCGACGTTCGGCGTGGAATATGAAGCAGGGGTCGTCCAAGCTGGAAGCAAAGGGTTCCCATTCGCCCTCTCTGGCGTCCGTCTTCACAAGGACGGGGATGAAGCCAAACCAAAGGCCAAAAGCGGACCAGAAGGGTGTCTCCTTCGTCAAACTCCTAACCATATATGAGACGATAACGGTTGGGGGTTGGAAGGTGTTGTTGTCGATAGGCCCTGAACGATCTGATTCCGACTCCGTTGAGGATGGTTGTAGGAATCTCTTGCTTGTTAGGTGAAGAAGAGACCGAAGGAGGGGGGCGAGAAGTTCCGGGAAATATACCTGATAACTGATGAGTATTTGAAATTGCCCCACAGCTAGCAAAGAGAGGGGTAGTTGTACATACCAGATCGCTGCAGATGATGTGCGTAAGCTGCGGTCGGTCTGATAGGACAGTGTTAAGCAGCTCGTGTGCGTGGTGAGCGTTGCCCCAGGCGAGAGGTCTGACCACGATTTGGGAACTGTCAGACGACAGAGTCTGCTCCAGCAGGGGACAAACCTAGATGCTGCAATTATTGGAAGGTCTATGTCCCTGCGAAGGTGCACACACTTCTGGCAGGTCTGTTGCGATGAAGAGGTCATCGCGATCGAGGATTCTGGCGACGTGAGCCGCGACGACTCCGATGCCAGAACCGAGTTCAAGGATCGCGAAAGGACGCGGTTTGTCCTTGAAGAAAGGAGGAGGGTCAAATGACCATGACGAGGTTGGATTTAGATATGTGGTCATTGCGTATGCGGCCTCCCTGAAAGTTCTTTCGCTGGTGAGGGCACACCAGCCGGTGAATCGATGAGCCTGATTTTACCAAACTCTGCCAGCAATGCCATAGATCCTAATCGCGTCTTGCTGGGCCTCGAGGCCAAAGCGCAGCTCCTGGTCGTTTCTTGTGGGCTTTATGTCGAGATTTTCAGGGAAATTTGGATTCATGATGATGGTAGATGTGGAAGGGGGAATATTTGTTTGGGCGTGGGGTATTCACGGTATTTCACATGGCAAACCGGGGACAGTTGTGCCGGTCCTTCCTTACCCCGTCCGGCCCAGGGCGTAGCACTGTGTGCCCTTTATATTTTGCTAAATATCCGAGTCTTCTCGTCGTCCTTACTGTTCCTAATGCCCATCCAGTCCAAGCCAGTTCAGCAGCTCACCCCCTTTGGCTCAGCGTTGGCTGGTGCATTGGGAGGATGCTTTAGCACTGCGTGAGTTCATACTTATAGCCTCTATTCATTTGACAACTGTTCCGGAATCCTAATACCCCACTTTCAGGGTCGTGTACCCTCTAGATGTGTACGTTTCTTCCCCGGTCACTGTCGGTTCTTTTATTGAACCTCACTTAGCGCTAAGACGCGGATACAGGCTCTGCCAAAGGGGAAGGGCAAGGTCGATACCTCAATGTTGTCCGTGTTGGCCAAGGTGTACAAGACCGAGGGATTCAAGGGGCTTTATCGCGGGTTTGCAGCGACTATGCTTAATACATTCTCGCAGCGTGAGTGCTTTCCATGTTCCGTGTTCTCCGTTGGACCCTAATTTTGCGCGATAGAATACGCATATTTCTTCTTCTACTCGTTCGTCAGGTTGACATACATCAAGCGTCTGACGAGCAAGCTACCACCTGGCGCAAAGGTCCCAGTTCTCTCAACAGCTGCAGAGCTCCTTCTCGGTGCTATGGCTGGAGCATTGGCCCAGATCTTCACCATTCCGGTCTCGGTAATCGCTACCAGGCAGCAGGTTGGCCGCCCCCAAGTCAGCGCGGAGGTCCCACTTGAATCTGTTGTCGACAATAAGACGGACGACTCCTTCCTTGGAGTTGCACGCGAAATTGTGGAAGAGGAGGGTGTTGGTGGTCTCTGGCTAGGCATTAAGCCTGGTCTCGTTTTGACCGTGAACCCTGCTATCACCTACGGTGTTTTCGAGCGGGTGAAGAATATTGTCCTTCTTGGTCAAGGTGGAGCAACTAAGTTGTCTCCCTACCTCTCGTTCATCATTGGTGCTATCAGCAAAACTCTGGCTACAGTGGTGAGTTGGTTCTAGCCTGCACTTGGATATTTACTTAGGAGCATGTTTTATAGGTGACCTACCCATATATCATGGCGAAAGTCAGGATACAAGCACGTGCTGCTGATGCCGAAGATGCTGTCGAGCAACACACGGAGCTGCCCAAGCCCCACAAATACCACCACGACCGCACTCGACATGTTGGTGCTATCGATATTCTCTCCCGTGTGCTGAGGCAAGAGGGCTTCAAGGGCTGGTACCAGGTTCGTATTGCTCGTCTACTAATCTTCGGAACATCTTGCTTATCGCAACTCACATCCGCAGGGAATGCAAGCACAGATTACCAAGGCTGTCATCTCACAAGCTCTTCTCTTCATGTCGAAAGAGCAGTTCGAACATTGGGCACTCCAACTCATGATTGCGGCAGCGCGATTCCAGTCACAGTAAACTAGAGAACATCACATTTGTATCTATATCATTGCATTTCTGCATAGAATTTGTACATAGCAACATTCGAAAACGCAAACGTGTGTTTCGGGTGAACCTCATATCCTGACTGAGCGCGGTAGGGACGGACCGCTGGGAGATGAGTTGGATCAATATTCTCGTCCTCGTCCTTCGACGCGACTCTTCGACTTCGACAACCATGTCCAGTGTTCCGACAACACCCCGCGGTAAAACGTCATTCAACCCCACAACGCCAGCGACCACGAGGGTTGGCGCAACTCATTTGACACAGGCATCTCCACATTATGCCACGACGCGTCGTCATTCCCTGTACGGTGTTGAGGACCGCGTTGTAATCGACCCAGGTTCTCGGATATGGAAAGTTGGATTCAGCGGTGAAGGAAAGCCGCGAGATGTCTTTCATCCGACTGTAAAGGCCGGAGGTGGAACTGAGAGTCTATGGAAGCTGGAACGAGCGTCGGATGCTCTGGCAAGGGCAGAAGAGGATAAAATGCTGGAAATTCGTCTGCAGACTGCTATTCGTTCAGTGTTTCATGAGTACGTCTTGGAGCATCTTTGCCTTCCTTTTTCATTGATGGGTTTATGAAAGTTCGTTGTTAACAGATCCTAAAGCTCGCAAGGTTATTCTGATTGAATCGCCCTTGCTGCCTTTGTACATCAAGGACACTATGGCTCGTATTCTCTTCGAAAATCAGGTTCGCCTTTATGCGTTCTATCTAGAGATGCTATGTTTAACGCATATACTTAGGTTCCTTCGGTATCGTTTGCGCCAAGTCACCTGCTATCTTTAATGTCTGTAGGAAGGATAACAGGGCTGGTCATTGACTGTGGACATCTCGAATCTGTAGCCCTTCCAGTGAGTATTCATGCTATCTCCATCGAAACGCAACCTAACAACTTGTCACTAGATATTCGCAGCACGGCCGTTGTTCCCCAAGATCCAAACCACACCACTAGCAGGATCACGTCTAACTGCACACCTCCGCGCCCTCCTCCTGACTTTCGCTACATATCTACCGCCCCCAGCCTCTCTCAGCGCAGCCATGAGCGTTCCCATCGCCAATCGCGCCACCCGTGTCCCCCTTGAAGTCCTCACTGAAGAGGTTGTAGAAGAAATTAAGACTCGGTGCTGTTTCGTTGGGGATCCCGTTGAAGACCACACCGTGCCGGACGACCAGGCCATGCCAGACAGCGACGTCGAGATGGATGTCGACGCATCTGAAGGAACCCAGTCAGAATCCGATGTTTCTAGGATTGACAGTGTGACTTCGTCGCAAGCTGGGTCGTCAGAATTTTCGGTCGTTACGAACCCACAGGCGTACGCATCGTCGTCGAAGGAGGCTGGCCAATCTCAAGGGACTCTGCAGGCATTGGAGAGGGTATATAAAAGGAGCTCGACTGCGACTGATTTGCAGATGAGGGTCACACCCCCGGTGGCTCAACAAACAGGGACTGGGCTGGGGATGCTGCTTATCCCTGGGTGGATCCGCGAGAGGGCGACCGAGGTTCTGTTCGAAAGGGGTGATATTGATGAGAGCAGTTTGGCTGAAGTGATTCTGGATGTGCTGCTCAAAGTCAGTCCCCAAGTCAAAGCCTACGCAATCCCAACCAACTGACGCGTACATACTTAGATCCCAGTAGATTTGCGCAAAACACTCGCATCTACCATCCTCGTCAGCGGCGGGACGGCCATGATCTCTGGGTTCATACCGCGTTTGCACGCAGAGATTATACGAGCACTCTCACCGCCTCCACCGTCCTCTCATATCCCCCGCTCTGGCAAGGGAAAGCGGCCACCACCACCTAAATACGACAAGTACGCGTGTTTGCGCCCTTTGACGCCGTTCTTTGCTATTATCAACAATCCGAGTCCGCCTCCGACAAAATCTGAGCGGGCAAGGGTGAATGCAGGCAAGGGGCCGGCATTCTCACCGGCAATGCTCGCATGGGTTGGTGGATCTTTAGCTGGGTACGTTTATGTAGCCAATCTGCTGTTCATGCTCCGGTCACTCATCATGCTGCTTCGGCATATTAATAGGTCATTGAAGACAGGCGGTGCAGAGGTCGCAAGAGAGAAATGGGACGAGGGGGTGGAAGAAGGGGATACCCAAGGGGTCCGATCGCGTGCTGATTCCTCCCCGAACCGTTCAAAGACACAGCTTCCAGATTGGACCCGGTCTCCATTACGCTCGAGACAATAGCGTGGCCAGTTAATCTCCATGGTCCGTCTAACCATATGTGTTTCTGGACAGCTTCTCCCACGTGGCCCCGATACGCCTATGTTATCGGTTTGTCTAGTCATCCTTGTATCATACGTATCGCGGTCTTGATCTGTCGCGCTGTCATTTTGTGTTAATTGCCTTTTGCAAGCTAGTTTTACAACAGGTTATGATTTCCCTTACAAGTACAGTCTCGTCGTACTACTCCTACATACAACAACAACAGCATCAACGTCATCATTATCATCTAAGTGAGAAACATTGAATAAAAGAAGAAACCGAAAAGTCAAACAATAAGTTGATGTGGAAAGAATGTGTGATGGTCCTGTCGAGGAGAGGAAACCAATTGGATGCTAGTTGATACAGTGCAGTCATACCGCCGATAATCCCAGTCGAGAGGTGGCACCGGTTGAAAAGTCGAATCGAAGACGAAGATATCATGGAATCAAAGGAAAAAGACGAGGCCAGAGAAAGAGACGAAACAGCAGAACAGGATAGAGAAGAGAGAGAGGGGGCAATAATGATAGTTGCAGATGGAATAGATTGAAAAGAAATGAGCGTGATAGTTCAGTGTTCCAGAGGCTGGAAGAAAGGTGTCGAAAGGAGTGGAGTGGTTATGTGATATGCAGCGCTGTCATCGAATCGAAATTATAACCAGAAAAAAAGTCAACGCAGCCTTATGCTGGGCTAACGATAGAAAGCGTGAGCTTGGGGCCCTCGTAAATCTCGAGCACGTCCCTCCAGTCGTCTTCGCACGAAATGATCATGGCAGGGCTTCCAGGCGGTGTCAGCGCATCCTTGCCAGTCACAGTCGAGTAGACGATCAAAAAGCTTTGGGAGAGCGGAACGCCTTCCTGTCCCACAAACTTGTTGTAGATGCGTTGGCGGACCTCTGAGTATACCATCTCTTGCGCGACTTTGAGCATGATGATGGAACCGTTGTGTGAGGCTTTGATAGAAATGTTGCCGGTCTTCTGAGGCGAAGATGACGGCGAGGAGGTGCTGGCATCAGAGATGGTGGAGGAGGAAACGTCTGACGCAACCGTAGAGACGGTGAAAGTGCTGGAAGCGACGGAGTATGCGGGTGATGGTGGGGCAACGTAGTCGATTGCTGATGTTTGGGGGAGAGGTGGGATGACGATTGAGGGAAGCTGCTTCCCGTCTTTTCTAAGGGTTGGGGAGCGGGGAGTGGGTTCCACACTGTATTCGGAGTCCTGTGTGGGTGTTTCTGGCCTGCTGTCGACTTCCGGAACGTAAGATAGAGGGCGAGGGAACGCATCTGTGGGACGAGGTCAGAAAAAGAAAAGTCAATAGGGGAAAAAAACGTTACCTAGCATGGACAGTCGCTCATTGGCGGGTGAGGGCATCATTTCAAAGTCTGAGAGTGAAATGGGGATCGATGCGCGGGAGGGATTGTATGAGCTCCTTGGAGAAGGAGTTGTGGGGGTTGAAGGGGTTGAAGGTGTCTTGGGTCGCTTTACAACCGCGTCCGCCGAATCACTGGTCATGAATGTGGACATGCTAGACAGCGAAAGTCGGTCCTCCAATATATCTCGGGGGAGACGGATGGGGAGGCTATCGAGATATGTCCCCGCGGAACCGACTGAGGAAGCGCTTCGCCAGGATTCGCGAATTGAGATATCATCTATGGTTGGAATGTGTAAGGACCTAGCTACTTGTGAGACGAACATGGAACGCACCTTTAGTCATTTCACTCGCTGGGGTCATGGACTCCGGGGAATCGAAGCTATGCACGAGAGGTGAACCGTATATTGACCAATTCCGGTTCGACTTGCGAGAGTTATCGGTCGACTTGTTCCTTCGTCGTAGCTGGATGGGACCTTGACCACCAATCGTAGGAGCCACTTTTAGGTAAATATCGGCTGCTCGAGGAGCGGATTCGGAAATGGGGGAGGATTCCGCGCTGGTTGGTTGGGGTCGAGCTGGATCATAATCAAATTGTAATGGACGCTCCTCAGCAGCGATTCGAGGATGGGATGATGCAGCAGTGTACGAACTATCCGAAGGCACGTCATCTGATTGTGAGGAAGAGCCAGAAGAAATGGGTCTCCGCCGTTGCTGAGATTTCGGAGCTTCCACGGTGTCGACGCTCGTTGAGCGTTGCGACGATCTTCTTGTCCTTGTAGATCCGGAGGAGACGGTCTTGGTAGGTGATGTTGTGTTCGCAGTGATGAAAGAGGCTGTCGAGCCGGCAGCGGTCCTGAATGTAGATCCGGAGGAGGAATAGATGGAAGAGCCCGATGAAAAATAGGACGAAAAGACGCTGTTGGTAATGGAGGATCGAGGAGCTGGGTTTTTTTTGCGCATTTTCTCTTCAATCTCGACGTCTCTCCGCCAGAACCCGAAGAAATCGGTGATAGCTCTGCTGGCACGAATTTCCTTGATAAGCGCAGGCATGTCATCACTCATGAGCGACTCGATGAGCGCTTGGAATTCCTGTTGGCGCTTCTCCACAAGGGCGGGCTTGGGGCGAAAGAATGTACCCTTCTTGGTGAGCTGCGGGAGGTAGGCGTGTACATCGCGGGCGACAGAGTTGGGTTCAGGACCTGGGGGAAGGGACTCCCACGACGATGCCATGTCCTGTTTGTACATCCCGTTTATCATCTTGACGCCCTTTCCTTGCGCAAGCCGTGTTCGCTTTTCGCGGGCGCCCCGGCTGTATTCCTTCTCTAGTGTATCTTGGAGAGCCAAGCAATCTTCCCACCGACGCCAGATATCGTATTCATGGTTGTTTGAAGCCTGGGATCCCGTAGATGAGCGGTCCCCCTTGTAGATGGGGCAGATGCGCAAGCCGTGGTGATAAGAGTTGCCTGTGGGCACAGGGCATGAGGCACGGACGCTGATAGTGTACGGATCAACTCACTGCTCCTCGTTGGCGGCAACAGCTCGATGGTGAAGCGCTTGGGTGCAGGCTTAAATACCGTCCGTTCGAACGACTGTGCAACGAGGCAGTCAGTGGACGCACACAGATGATTAGCGAGATTTTCGCTCACATCGCTTGACATAGGGTTCACTGTCTGAGTAACGCAGGCCTGATCGTTCCCTGGGATGAGCAACGGGTAGGACTGGGGGATCCAAAGCACTTACAAACTCAAAAGCCGACATGGTAGGCTACAAGTTCTGGGGAATGCAGTGAATCTAAATGAAATGGGTGGTCAGTGATATATAGGTGCTCTGTGTGCACAGAAAACGTACACAATTGTGGGATCCCTGATATACCGTCCGTTCTGCGCAAGCGCCGGAGGTTCCTGCGGGTTGCAAAGGTTTGAGAGCGTCGACAACGGCGAGCAGAGGACTTACTGGTTATGCGGTCGACAATGGGTAGACTTTGAGAGTGGGTGGTCGTAAGTTTCTGCAGGAGAATTTGGGCAGCCATTTTGGACGACAGGTCTTATTGTCTTTTGGCGGACCTGCTCATGCGCCATATCTTCTTGGCCTCAAATGAACCCCGGCGAGCCGGCTCATTTCCCAGGGCCCGGCTCCCACGCTTATTTAGGAAGGATCGGCAGTCACCTGATTCATTTCTTATTGTTATCCAACCGAACTGGTTTGCACTTTCTCCGGCTCTTTTCCCGCCAAGTTTCTCTCTTTTTCTCTCCAGCAGAACGCAGAACGCCGACGGCGACTATGTTGACCGCCATATCAGCCGTTCATCGTCATTTGCAATCTGCCAACGTATCCTCAGCAACCCGCTTGCTGTTCATCCAATTGCTGTAGCTCAGCCTCCCTCATTGTTCTATTGTCTCCCACGTCGCTCGCACGGTTACCCCAACGTCATTTGCTAATATTCTTCTCCATGACTCTGTGATCTACCTTTTAACAGCGACGTTCCCCACGAAGCACCGTAGGATCCGCTTCCACTGGCGGTGACAACATGCTGCAATCTGTAATCACCTTCGAAACCAGACCTTGGAATGGAGACCCATGGCCGCGGTGGCTAAGCATCATGGGCCCACATACTAATCAACATGCCGTGGGGGACCGGAATTTGACAATAACAAACCACTTCCCCCAATGTGACTATTTCCCCAGGGTCGAACTGACTCTTCGTCTCGATCCGTGAACATCGTTGACAATTGGCTCATCCACGCAAGAAACTTGGCTGCTCTCCGTGACAAGCTGCCATCACCGACGCTATAGGTAACTCTTTGATTCCCTTGTCCGTTAATTCATCGCGACACAATAGGTGCCCAACTTGTGCCCTGGACCTGAAGGTCATGCAATTTCAGTCCATTCGAGACGTTTTGTCTTCAGGATGATCTGAGCGGAAAGGTCATCATAGTCATAGTCGATCAAATGCACGCATAGTGAAGGCGATGTTATACTGTGTTGATTGAAGGATCTTCACACTGGTGATGACCTAATTGTAGGCGAGTTATTGTGTTGGTTGTCTTGCAGAAGATAATAACACACGAGTATGAATCACAATCATGAGTTGTCTTTGCAGCCACTCGACGTTGATCTGCGAGAGCACTGGTGTCTAGCATGCATCGGTTGAACTTCGGAATCTATGAGGCAATGGTCCGGATAACACCGCATAGGCTTAGGCGCTCGTCAACAAACCCTGCGATGTGTATGTACGCGACAGCGACAGATGCAGGCAAATGCATCCGTTAGAGCTTCTATACTTGCGCTGTGACCACGTTCACAACCTCTTGCGTCTCGTTTGATATGTCCCATGTGTGTTCATACACGTGCACTGCGGTAAGAAAAACTAAGAGATTTTTTGATCTACGATTCGCCCCTGTCACCACGAAAGGTGTGGCTGATGCGACCCAGCCTTCTTTTCTATGTATATGCACCATCCAGCATTATCATTTCGGGCGTTGCAATGAGCTGATGGATCTGATCCAGTCAGAAGAGGCAGGAGGAACAATGGCGGCCCAGCAGCGGGGTCATTCGAAGCACTTCTGCACGATCCAGGCCCATCAAACCTAAAGCTCTTCGACGTGACAAATACCCAGTGAGCCGTAATGGCAAGCTTGTGAGGATCAGCACAAGGTTACATATCGATTGCGCAGGATATCGATAATACAAAGTATATACGGAACTGGAGCCTACAACTGTATGATCAAGGCCAACTCGATCGAGGCAACCTTCCTACTTGGCCAGCTTGGGAACCTTCCAATCAATCCAGTCCTCCTCCTTGAACCCAAGATCAACATCACTATATACGATGTCGGTATCGGCAGAGGAGTTGCGGAACAAGAACTTGTCAATGAACGCTGTGTAATACTCGCCCGTTTTGTCCTCCGGGAATTGACAATGGTTGTGGTTGCCAGTAATCGAGACTCCCATGTGGTCAGCGGCACCAAGCGCTTCGTAAACCTTCCGCCCGGCGACCGAGCATCCATAGGTTGACTTCGGGCCCAACCAATTAATTCCTGCATGATCGATGACGAAGAGGCCACGCGGGGCAACAAGGCCAGTGAGAAGGTGGTGGTCAAAGGGGAGGTCGTCAACGCGGGAGGTTAAATTAGCGAACCCAGCTGTGAACCAAACGTTCTCGGTGACGATCTGGGGTGCAGTTTGGACGTTTTCCCCGCGGTTTTGGAGGTCTTTTGCAAGGCGCCAGCAACCGGCACCGCCAGTCCCGGATTCTTGAGGGATAGTGAGCACGATGCGCGGCTCGAACGCGCCAACCATCAAAGTGCCTTTTCCGTTACGCGAACAGCCGGTAACGGCGAGCCTCCTTGTGTTGATGCGATGGCGACGACTGGTGTCCTCGAGTGCATCGATGAGTCGACTGGTTCCCCAAACCCAAGCCGCCATTGCGGAGGCAGTGTGGTTCTTGCCGTAAAGGTCGTAGAACAGCCCGACGCCACGACTGAGAGTGGCGCTTTGCTGCTGCGCGATTTGGTCGTGCTGGATGATAATCGTTGCGACGTTGCTTGGGATGGGTACAGTGGTTCCCCCAAGGGCGATGATGGCGGGGAATGGACCCTTGCCCTCCTCTGGGTACTTGATGGAAGCCGTGAACGAGATAGTGCGACGACGGTGGGTGACTTTGACGGTGATGCTATTATCGTCCTTGGAGATGGAGCCAGAGACGGAGCGGGGCTTGGGAGGAATCTCCCCTGATTCCAAGCGCTGGAAGAGCTCGCTGATCTCTTCGCGTCTGCAGTTCCACTGGGCTGCGGTTCTGACAGGACGACCGTTGTAGAACGTGAAGGGGCTGGGAAGACGAGGGTTGGCGGTGAGGTTGAGGTTTCTGGGTAGACGTGAACAGCCCTGCGCCCAGACAGTCACTGACAGGGCAGCGAATGCGAGAAGGAGTTGGAGAGTATTCATGGCCGTTTGGCTTGCAAGGTACTCGCAGCTGGTCGGTATTTGTTTTCCTGGCCCTCATTTTATATCTGTCGAGGTCTACAGAAGGTGTTAAGCCTGTGACCAATTTGAGCAATACTTACTGGTTCTTCTTGTGAAACATTGTGCAAAGCGCCGGACATTTATCGAGAAGGGGTGTAGGCTGCTAACCACGGGATACATTAATCCGACGAAGACCTCGACAAAGAACAGAAGTTGATAACTCACTGGTGCAAAAAAAGCTAGGTAATCGCACCGAAGGACCCAGTGACACTAGAGACATGCTTTTCGAAGGACTCTTGGGGTTGAAGAAGTATATACACGGGGATGCGGGCCTTTGATGAGTTGTTGAGCTGGGGCTGCGACTCCTCCCGGTTCCTTGGATAGCTTGAATGCCTGCGGACCAGGAGATAACCTTGAATGCAACTACCCGGTCCTTTAGCTGCTAAAGGCTACTAGTAAAAAGGTAACCAGTGGGTCAACCGACCATGCTAAGGTAGTCCTTCGATTCAGGTTGGCTGACATGACAAAAAGGAAAACAGGACTGTGTACCAGTCACGTACCCAGCTTGAGCCAACGGTTGACATGAATCTCACGCACCAATAGCTTCGCTTTACTGATATAGACTAATATACCGGGAGGAACTCGGTCACTTGATGGCCGTTATGCAAACTGTAGGTTGGGTGTGACCTGGCCAGTGATTCTTTGGCCAACACTTTGGGTATTCATGTGAGTAAAGAACCTTGATAAACCTATTGCATCGGTCGTATATTCTGACCTTCTTCTCTTCCAGAGCTTTACCGACTAATTCACGTCAGAATACCCCATGTAGACGTCGAGTTGCTGTTGACAGATGAGGAGCCGGTGATGGTTAGATAGATAATCTCTGAAGCTGAAAAAAACAAATATTACAGCACGGTCTGGGGAAGACTCTTGAAAGGAACAGGGACTGACAGTATGGATGTCGACTTTCCTAAGACCTACATTGACGACTTGTGCTGGACAATCTGACATGAGCGATGGGATGTGAGTTCAGTGACTGTAATCTCCATGTGGTCTGTGCACAGCCGACGTTCCGCAGCACTAGGCTCAAGAGAAAGTGGAGAAAGTGGGCATGTCATGGCGTAAGCCAGTGTGAACAAGGCTCACGTGTGACGCCAATTGCACCCATACCATTCCCCGAATTGTCCGACAGTTTCAATGTAGCACCTTTCCCTTGAATCGTCACAGGAGCTTTTACGAGAAGGGGACCATTAATTGATGACCCTCAAAGACTGGTTTTCCAGAAACCACACGTAAAACCGTAAAACGCTAGCACTCCATATCCCACATTGTGCGTCCTTTGATGTACTACCTCGTTTTCAGCTCTCGACGTTAGAGACTAGAATCCATTGTTTGCCAGTAGTTCCACCGTGGGTTTTGACCGAGGTTCAGCAACGGACAGAACCATCTTCAAAAAGCTCGAGAGACGTAGGGTTGATCTCACAGTCAGCTCTGCGTTGGTAGGGTACTATAGCCAGACAACCAGTATTCCTGCCTAAGTGTCTATAGATTAAACAAATCATATCCATTTCAAGCGCTGGCGGCACTCCTTTCCGCCGTACAGACGCCGAAGGTCTGCCAAGCTTTATAACCGTTTGTCCTTTGTAAGGCTTCTTCTGTTGGGCCCGGGTTCTCTCAGAGTTGGGAAGCAAGGGACTCAGAAAAGAGCCCTCTTAATACTTTAACAGTGCTAAGAGAGTTAATTTTATAACAATCGTATAAGAAATAATCATATACAAGAGAATATTCAAAAATGGAAAGGAGACAGGCTCAGGCTGGTGTCATGCTACATTGAGCGCTTTCAACTTGACCGACACGAGCTCCCTATACGGCCTTGGGAGCCTCCCAGTCAATCTATCTTTCCTCATTGAACCCCGAGAACGATGTCGGCGGAGGGGTCGTGAATAAGGAACTCGTCGATGAACGCGTGAACGGCACTGTGCATGGGCGTCTCGGATTGCTCACTGGTACAAACATTGGAGGATCCGATGACTACCACGAACATAGTCATGGGATTGAAAAAGGGCGGGTCTACGAGGGTGCGGGTGGACGGGAAGTGAATCTGTTTTGATGAACTGCCAGGGGCCAGTGGTGGTTCAAAGGAGCCCAGGCCGCCAGCAGACAGTACCATCCTATGATAGTTGGATGACAAACGAAAATGAAAGTAATCATGTGCGAGACTCACACCCAACCCAATGGTTGGGGCGACTCTGAGCGCGGGGCGTGGCGTACTAAGTCAACGTCAGTATAAGCCACAAATGTTACTCAACCCGTTAGCCGTGTTGACCGACAGCCTCTGTAGCAGACAATTTTCAGGAATCTTGACGAGAAGATCATCCCTTGATTGCCCCCTTAAAAATGTGCCCTCCGAAAGCTGCACGTAAGTGGTTACCTGATGTTTCACATTCTCCCTGTGGCTTTGCTGTACGAACTGCCAGTACAGAAAACTCATATCTGCTTTGGCAAGTGCTGGGACTGATTCAGCTCCGAGCCGCAATACCATTAGGCCTTTTGTGCTTACCCCTCGTCACTGTCTCCTCGCGTCCGTATGTTCTTGAGGGGTTTCGAGGTCAGCGACGAGATTACTAGGCGAGAATCATAAATTCGGGGATGATGCAAGAGTTGAAATCGACAGTCGGCGGCTGTCCGTGTTGCTTTGGCTTTGCTTGTCTAATGCTTCTGAGAGGACCGGCCTGTCTCCCGCTTCATTCTCTCCTGAGACGCATCCATTAGTACTTCTGTCTAAACCTCCTTCCAGAATGCACGCCGGCCACCTTTCAGCACAAAGATCGAATTCGAATATGTCGGAAATCCCACAAACCGATGTCAGCCGTCCATCTGCTCTTCCAACTGCCAACCTGCTGCTGCACAGAGCAGCCTCGCAGCAACAGCAAAATCTTATCGAGCAATCCTCTGACCAATACCTGGACTACATCGAGGAGGAGTGGAACAAAAAGGTCGATAGCGAAGTTGAGGTGCTCGTTGATGGGATGGTGGACTTGGTCAACCTCGCGTCGGTGAGTGGGCACTGAACAAAGGATCCAGAATTCGAGAAACCGACGGGTGTCCTTCACATGCAGATTAAGAATAAAGACAAATTTACGGTTGCGCAAGAAGCCTTTCAGACGCAGTCGAGGGCCGAATCGATGGTACATTCCCTGACATTCATAGTGGGTCGATTCCTTCGACTGAGACATAATCGCACAGGTCCGAGCGGCGCACTCGCTTCTCTCAATCGTGCACTCTATGAAACTCCTTCTGCTGCTTTCAGACGAGTCGCAGAATGCGCACAAACGAGACGCAGAGCTCAAACAGGTCCAAGAGGACAAAGAAGAAACCAAGAAAAAGGTAGCCGCCCTGCTCGACGAACTGCTTATTCCCGCGACATACCACGGTGAGACCAACAACAGCAACAATTCGGCAACTTAACATGCTCGATTCGCAAAAGAATGAAATACAGTCGACACCGTCTTATCCCATAACGGTTGGGGGAAGCCCAAGGTTATGGGATTTCACGGGGTATGGGTTCAGGAGGGGACTTCCGTAAATA
>ML210161.1:13850-40365 GCA_004369085.1 Coprinopsis marcescibilis | reverse complement strand
TAAGACATTTGCAACTGCACATTGAGCAGTACCAATCGACCGGTCCTCCAAAATCTCACGCGAGATCCAATCACGATAGCCCGCATCTCATCGAGATTCACAGCTCAAGGGCGTCTATCCCAAATTGCCCCTACGTGTCGACGCCAATCACTTCCGAAGTCCTTCGTTTTCTCCTCATCGCCAATCCTCTTGATCGTCATCCTGCTCTCCTCCAACCTATCCATACTCAGCCTAATGCTCATCATGTGCATCTCGGGCTCAATTCTGCCTGTTGCCGAATCCTCCTTCCAGACCCTATTCCAAATTTCCTCCATCCCATCATTCATGTCTGCCAACGCTTTCAGCATTCCGAGGACATGAGGCTTCCTATACACCGTAACCTCCGTCAACATCCCCCAATGCTTCTCAAAGCGCTGCATCTTTCCCGTGTCCCACCCAAACTTGATCCAGAGCTTGGCAAGCCAAGATACCAAATCATTCAAGAGCCAGAGCGGGGTCTCGTTTTGCAAGGCGATATCGCGGATACCGACGAGGATTGCTTCGAGATTGCTGAGGTTCTCGTGGTTGGCTTCGACTTCGACCATGAGCAGCTTGAGCTGCGAGGCGAGCACATCCATCGATTGGCAGAATGTACGGCGGGTAACTTGGTCGAGGAACGCACTCCCGACGTTCGGTTCCTTTGCTTGATTCCTCGCATGCGCGTCGATAATCATACACATCCCCCGTTCATTAACGGCGACAATCCTACAATCATCCCATCAGCACCTACACCAATCAGCAGGGGCGAACATGTACACTTACTTGTCTAATGCTCCATCAAACTGGGAACCAAGCGTCGAAAATCTTTGCCTCGCAGCATTTGCATCCGTTATAAACCTCTCCAAGCTCAGTGCCAACTCCTCCTTCCCCACCACCTTGCTCGTCTGCACCAGCTGGATCAGATCGCTCACCTCTACTTGGGCCTTGGCGAAATCGAGTGCAAAGGCACTATTGAAAGTAGCGTCAAACTCCTGCACAAGCTGGTCAAACTGCGTGTGCTGTAGGTCCATGAGGGCGGGAAAGTCTGCCCATCGGACTAGCTTGCATGTGCCATGTATGACGGGCGCGGTCGGCTGTTGGTGCCACACGGAAAGAAACGAGAGCGTTCGGACCCGTTCGCACACCTTGTATGTACTCAAGCGGGGGACGTGGCACAGGTCACGACAGCACCTTTGAAGATGAGAGTGAACATCTCGGGGGTGGCTGCCAGTAGGAAGATGGTGAATATGGATATTGTAGTCATGCGGCCAGGTTGGGTGGGGCGAGCTACGTCTGCCTGGCGTCGTGGTACCCTGCGGGTTTCACCAAATTCTCCTCTCTGTCGTTTAATATGCCGAATGTACTCAGTTCTGTATTCATCGGTTGAATTGCGCAGAGCTAAACTCATGGTTTAATTTAAAAGGCAAGGCAAGATTTATACAGTGGTAGTTTGTTGGTCGAGGAGAGATGTCGTAACGATTGAAATGTGCTACCAGGAGATTGTCATGTCGGTTTTATTATCCGCGTCTCTACGTTGTACTTGAGATGCAGGCAGCGAGGTGCCACTGGATGTGTTGACGGGGAACAGATAGTCCAAAGACCGTTGGGAGGGTGGAGGAGTGACTGAACAAGGAGCATCGATAAATGTGACGGAGGAGGGTTGTCGTCGCGTAAGTGTTCTGGGGGTGGAGAACAAGGGGAAACTCAGTCCCAACGCCCCGTGAGGATTGTCCTCCTTTCAATGCGCATCACGCATGACACCCTTGTTTCATGGCAGTTGCATCCAGAACGGCAACCTAAGCCTCAATCCCAATGGCCTCGTTATCCTCCCTGCCCCAATCACTTCCAAGCACTTTTCTCTTCTCCTCCTCGCCAGCCCTTTTCACCCTGATCCTACTCTCCTTCAACCTCTCCAACCCAAGTGCAATGCTCCTCATGTGCACCTCGGGTGCGATCTTGTCCTGTGCTAAATCGGGCTTGGACACCCTCTCCCTAATATCCTCCATTTGATCGTTCATCTCTTGCAAAGCCTGCAACGCTCCCACCACTTGCGCCAACGCCTGCTTCCTATACACCGTCACCTCCTTCAACATCTTCAAATGTCTCTCAAAGCTCCGCATCCTCTTCCCGTTCCCACCCAGTTTGGTCCATAGCTGGGCCAGCAGATCCTCCCTGAGCGTGGTCCACGTCCCGTTCTCACGCTGCACGATGGAGTGGATGACGCCGAGGGTTTCTTCGAGATTGTTGAGATTTTCGTGGTTGGCTTCGACTTCTACGATGAGCCGCTCGAGCTGCGAGGCGAGCATGTCCATCGCTTGGCCAAAGGTGTCGCGAGTAACCTCGTCGAGGGTGAGTTCTTTTGGCGCAAACGGGACCATTGCAGCCAAGCGTCCACCAATAGTCTTGCGCGCCTTATCCCTCGTGTGCGCTTCAGCGACCTTGTTCAGGCCCCACTCGTTAACAGCAACGATGCTAATACAATAGGTTGTCAGTACCCCGCTAACATACCCAAACCGAAACACGTACTTGTCCAACGCGCCATTGAACTTGACACCCAACGCCGACAGCCCCCTCCCTGTAACCTTGGCCTCCTTCACAAACACCTTCAAACTCTCCGCCAAACTCTCCTTGCCCGCCAAATCGCTCAGCTTTACCAGCTCGACCAAATCGCTCACGGCGATCTCGGTCTTTTTGAGGTTGAGCGTGAGGGCGCCGCCGAAATTGGCGACGGACTCGTCCATGAGCTGGTCGAACGTTTTTTGCTCGAGGTCGACGAGGGCGGGGTAGTCTGCCCATTGGACGGGTTTGTATTTGCCGTCGGGGGTAGTGTGAACTTGGAAGGTGGGGGCGCGGACCCATTGGCATGCGCCGAGCATGCTTAGGCCGGGGACATGGCAGAGGGGTGTGAATGCAGCTTTGAAGATGCCGGAGACGGTGTTGAGGATGAGTGCGAGGAGGAGGAGGAAGGTTATGAGGATGAGGGGGTAGCGGAGGAAGCCGATGGCGGGTTTGAGGATGCTGAAGGTGTAGAGGAAGGTGTACTTGAGGGAGGTAATGAGGTGGTGGGGGAGTTCTGACCATGGGATTTGGAGCAGGGGTTTCTCAGAATGAGATGGTGGAGTGGGTGTTGACTCTTCGGTTGTTGAAAGTTCTTTGGTTGCTGGGTGGTCTGGGTGACCGTAAAGCAGGACGGGTGGAGGAGTGATGGATTGCTCACGCTCGCGGTTTTGGGCGAAACGTGGGGCCCGTGGGCTACGGCCTGTGGTGCTCCGGGGTTTGGCTGTTGTTGCTGTTCCTGCTGGCCGGCGTCTACGTGATGATGGTTTGCCAACGCCTACGTTGGTTGACGTGCTATATGACGTGGGCTTGAGGTGGTTAGCACCCCCTCCAGCGTCGTCGGACTCCCATTGCGTCTCCTCGTCGTATTCTTCTTGCTCCTCTCTGTATTCATTCTCTGGTGGAAAATGTCAGCGACAGTGTTGAGCGAGACAATATCGGAGACAGAAGATTGGATGTCGTGGATGAACTGGTTCACATACCATGTTGGACGCGTTGGCGTCGTTGAGGTGTGCTGGCACGATCCCCGCTGGTAGACGCGGGGTTATGGCCTGGCGTGGCGGATCGTCTGCTGAAGGTAGTGGTGCCTGCACCACTTCCGCTACCGCCGTTTGCAGTACCTCGTTGTCGATCGTTTGGGATGTACATAGCAGCCAGGGTTCACGTATGCCTAAGCCAAGGCAGTCTGCTATCCAATCGGTTGGGAGGGGGACAAGTGGGAACTATCCGTGGTCTTGCACTTTGATGTTGGAAGAACGAAGACGTGACGGTCTGTTGTAAGTCGACAAGTATGCTTTGGGCTCGTGGTATTGTCTGTGAGCTTGGATACAGATGATATAATAAAAGGTAGGATGGGGAGATAATGAAAAGGCAAGGTGTCGTGGAGGATAAATGAAGAGATGGAACTCGGCCTTGAGGCGCGCCTACCACTGCACGCGGCTCCAAGAGCACGAGGCTATTTTTAGGGCATGACGTAAGAAGTTTTGGGTCCGGCGGGCCTTGGGCGGCCCTCGGAAATTGGGCAACCAAAGACCAGGGCTGGCGAGAAACTACGCACAAGTACCTCGCTCATACTTCTCTGCCGCTTAGGCCTTAGGCCCTAGAATTCCAACTGAGCTTCTCGAGACCTTGCATTACACAGGAGCCCGAGGATCGGACACACGGCCGTTCGACAACGTGTTGACGAAACGTGCTGGCAGCTGTGTTTTAGAGTCGCGTTTTAAAGGTGTGCCTAATCCACGTGTAGAATGGGAGGCTAACAGATAGTTTGTAGATGGGGGGCGTGCGTTGGCTGTCTAGAAGCAATGTGGTTTGTAGGATGAATTTGGACGGAAGGCCCGCCACTGAACGTTGGGCGGGCGTGCCAAATATGCACAAAGCTCGTGTAGTACGGGCGGGATATGTGTCCAACTTACTCCTGGCATTGCACATAACTAATGGTTTGTTACCATCCTACACATCGACTCTCCTTCCCATAAGCGATCTGTACCTCAAAGCTCGTGCCCTAGCTCTCTTAGGATGGAGTCTACCTCGACACCGTCTCGAACAACCTCCATCTCGTGCTATCGTCGCGTGTGTTGGAACTTGGGCGCCCAACTTGGTCTTCTCAGCTGGGCCTTCCTTATGTTCGATGATGCACAGTCAACTATTGCCTCAAATATTCATAGATCCCATATAAAGCCGGGACGCACGACGACAGTGTTTCAGTGATATTTATTTTCATTAATATTTTAAAAAACTCTCACCTCTATTGCAGGGCTCGTGTCTGCTGTTCCTGAGTATGCGCAAGAACCGCGACGGACTCTCGGCCCCAGGCTGCCACATTGCCACGCAGAACCCTTGACGTTTACCGGAATTTCTACCTTTCTCTTCCCCGTACACTTCTACTAATGATTGAGCTGCTGACCAGGTCACATTCGAGTTAGTGTTCGTAGAACAATCATTAACCATCCGAGTACAATCCGATTAACTTGTTCGGATTGTGATATTTCTTGCTGGGAGGTATGTACCTCAAGGTGACTTGCGGCCGCGTGCTGTATCTAACCATGCTCACATTGTCTTCAGACATGGTCCGAGGCAGTGTCGAGGCTCCACTTGCCCTTTCAATAGTGATGGATCAACATACATTCGATGCCTCGCAAAGGGCAGAGGCATACCATTTTTACCAGTCGGTCTCAAGGAACGCAGGTTAAGTTTCAATCATCGGCCTCAATTCCCCGCACATGTCGCTTCTTCGTCCCAAGATTATATGCCGGCAAATATTTTTGATCTTTTGTGACCTGCATTTGCGTTATATCTTCGGGAGAGTTACGAAATCAGACAACTTCTGTTCTTTCCATTCATCGGATTAATGTAGCTCAGGGCTAACGGCTCAGGTTCTAATCCTTCGTAGGAGTTACAAGAAGCTAACCCTACGGGGTCTTGACTCTTGCCATGTCACAGGGGCTGTTCTTTGAAAGTATAAATGCAGCTCCTGAGCAAACAAGATTGACCAGTTGCGAGTCACTTGCAAACTAAGATATGAATCTTCTCCAGCTCCTCCTTGCTTTTGCCGCCCTTTTCGTCACGGTCTGGGCTCAGGCTTGCCCCCGTCTGCCCAGAAACCTAACCCTCACCGCCAACCCTCGTCTCCCCGACCCATTCACGTTCTTCAATGGCCGTAAGGTCAGAAACGCGGCTCAATGGTCCTGCAGGCGCGAGGAAATCATGGAACTGTTCGAGCGCTTGGAATCCGGCATACTTCCCCCCAAACCTTCGTCCGTCTCCGGCACCATCTATGACGGTGGAATTACCGTCAAGATCACCAACCGCCGCAAGACAATCTCGTTCAATGCCACAATCAAGTACCCCGAAAAGGGCAGAGGCCCATTCCCAGCTCTCATTACCATCGGTCGCTACGTATCTATCCCCATCCCTGCCAACGTTGCGGTCATTGCCTTCGAAAATGATGCCTTTGCGGGGCAGAATGGCCAGTCCAGTCGAGGTATCGGTCAATTCTATGACCTTCACGGCCAAAACCATACCGCCTCTGCCATGACTGCATGGGCTTGGGGTGTTGGGAGGCTCATCGACGCCCTTGAGGAGACCTCGCGTCGCCACCGCATCAACGTCAGGAGGATCGGAACTACAGGCTGTTCCCGAAACGGAAAGGGTGCTTTGACAGTTGGCGCATTTGAGCCCCGCATTGTTCTCACCATACCTCAAGAGTCGGGCACCGGAGGCGCTGGCTGCTGGCGTCTCGCTGACGATATGATGAAACGGGGACTCAATGTCCAAACAGCCAGGCAAATCGTTATGGAGAATGTCTGGTTCTCCCCAAAATTCAGCGAGGTGGTCGAGCGCGTTCCTGAGCTTCCCATCGACCACCACCTTCTTGCCGGTCTTGTTGCGCCTCGTGGACTCTACGCCATCGAACATAGCGGCATTGATTGGTTGGGGCCGCCGTCAACATTCGGGTGCATGGCGACTGGACGCAAAGTGTACGAGGCACTTGGTGTAGCTGACCATATGGGCATCTCGTCCGTTGGTGACCATAGCCATTGTCAGTTCCCAGAAAGCCAGCAACCCGAACTCGACGCTTTCATTGACAAGTTTTTGTTCCGCAACTCCTCGGCGGATACTGATATTGTCCGAAGCGATGTGGAGCTTGGGTTCAAGGAGGAGGATTGGATTGACTGGAAGGTTCCCAAGTTGACCAGGTAGTGGGTTGGGTGGATAGCTTTTCTTCCACCCGGGCAGGCTCGTGTCATGATGGGTGTCGCTATACTCGAGTCACTGTAAATCACGAATCCATGTATTTCCTAGGGAATGATGTCACCCTTTTTCGTTCCACACCTTACCACACGGCATTCATTGTCGATCCGGAGGAAGTATGTTTACTGGTAGCCAACAGGTCAGTGCATCTCCCTACTCGACATAGACCCGAGTGTTTCTTCTGAAGTACATGGCTGGCGTTAATAGGGGCTAATATAAGCAAGCATCGCAGCACATTTTCAAGTGGTACGCACGGGAGTAAAACAGTCGAAATGGCGCAAATATCTACTACTTGGGTGAAACTCTGGCGAAACACACGTCAACGCAACTCCAGCGTTAGTCTGCCAGGTGCTTCAAGGCTCATTGACGCGTCGGGGATCATGTAACGCGTGACGTGGTCAAATAAAAGATAATGATGTCAAATAATGCCCAAATACATTACCCTTGCTATAAAAGCCCCCCTATCTCTATCGACCCTTCTCATTGCGCCTTGTCTTTCTTTTTCAATTACCTCGGCCTTGCCAAAACATCCATCGATATGCCTAAGGACAACTACGGCCAAAGCTACTCTTACAGCGGCGGTGGTACCAACTCTCAGGTAATCCTGAGACCTCTTTGTTCTTCGAGACATCTCCGTTATCGTCTCGCCTAGGGTAACCACTATTGCAGCCGCGAAGGTGACAATGGTAGCTCAGGATACCATTACTCGAACAAGTAAGTGGGCCGTATGTTGCTCCCCTCGTGTTTCAGTTTGAGCTTTTCCCCCTTTGTTAGCGATGGCAGCTATTACTACTCAAACCTCGACGGCTCCAAGTATTACAACAGCGGCACTGGATACACCCAACATACCAGCTCGAGTGGTAATGTTTCCAAGTCTACTAAGAAGTAGACAACTGTATTGGTGAGTTGGTCGACGTTCTATGGTGTGATCTGGCCGACTAACGTTCGACTCAGCCAAGAAACAAGAATGGGGGTCAACCTTGCGCTTCGATCCTGTGTGTAGTAGTGTACTCGATGATAAATTGTAATGGATGTTGTGTAGAGCATGCTGATTCTGAGGCCTGGTCCCAGTCGAGTAGGTGAAGAAATGTCTTAAGAGGGTAGTTTCAAACTGATAACTCGAGTGCCGCGTCATGTTCACCCTACAATTTGATGTTGCGAGCCCTACTAGGAGCAATGTCAACACAATCGAAGGTTAGGCATGTTATTCTTTTCAGCTGGGTAACACCACACCAAGAAAAACAAGCGTTGTCGCTGTCGTGATACGATGTGCGTCGATCACAACCATGCGTCGCTGGTCACCGGTCACCGGTCACTCGCCCAAGAGGTGACAGATCCCCCCCCCCCCCAAATAGGGAAGTTCGCGTGCCATGTTTGGCACGGGCTCCTACCGTGGCACACGCGAGCGAACAAGTTCAACTCTTCAGTCACGTCCAGTGATTTCCTTCCGAACCTTCTCTCAGACTGGTCAAAAGACAGGCCTTGACTGCATTGTCCTGAGAAAACATGTTGTCTGCGCTCCTCGGAGTGTTCCGATCACCATCACTCGCGTTCAGATCCAGTTCCACTCCTGGCCGATTTGCCAGCTCTGGCACTCACCGGTACCGGTCAGCGCGACGGACATCAATGATCTGAGGTCCTCCCTCCCTGCCGGCGCCTAATCTTAGAACGGGTTTTGCCGCGCAAGTTCTAATCATCAAAAGCCCTTCAAAAACGTTGTATGTAGTATGCATCAAATTTATAGATTTGTGAAAAGATCGAATAGGAGCATTACATAAAAATCGCTGGATCGTAGTCACTAAGCGATGTGGGAACAAACTGAAAGGGATCAGGACGCGGTAAAGAATGACAAGCTTGTAAGTAGCAAAACGAGACCGAGAACTGTGGGAAGCCTGAAAGCGAGGACAATACACCAAGAATGTAACCAATCATCCCATGAATTTCTTTCTTGCCTGTTGCTCAGCCCTCCTTACCTCCAAGCGACTCGCTTTCAATCCCTCCAGGCCATGCATGATGCTTCGTAATTGCACTTCAAGAGGAATCCGAGCCCCCGATACAACAGCCCTAGTGGTCCTCTTCCGAATTTCCTTCATATCATGATTCATCGTTTGTAGATGGTATTGCACCCTATCGATATGCGACATCGCCTCCTTCCGATACTTCGTCACGTCCCTCAGAACCGCCAATTGCTTCTCAAAATTCCTTTTTTTACCATCACCGGCAACATGCATCCAGAGGTTTGAAAAAAAGTTGTCGAGGTCCTTCAGTTTTTTGTCCCAGACCTCGTTCTCGTTCATGACGATTTTCCCAGTGACGTTCATTTTGCTCTCGAGCCTTTGGAGGTTAGATCGGCTGTCTTTTACCCCGACTATAAGCTCTCCCAACTGCTCCGAGTATAGCTCCATCGATATTTTGAAGGCCTCTCTCGTGACCTCGTCTGCTGTCTTCTCGTTGGAACTCCAAGGCATCAACGAGTTGACCCATCCTCCGAGGGTCTTGAGTTCTTGCTCGCGCTTGACCGCCGAGGCGACTCTGTTGAAACTCCATTCGCTCATAGCCGTTATACTAGACAGAGAGTCAATTAAAAAACTATCGGAGACACTGATAAAGGGCCAACTTACTCGTCCAATGCTCCATTAAACTTTGCAGACAACGCAGACAAAGCCTCCCCTGTGTAGCTCGCATCCTCAGCAAACTCTGCCAAGTACTGCGCCAGAATGTCCTTCTGCTCCAGTTCGCTCATCTTGACGAGCTCTATGAGATCCCAAATGGCAACCTCGGACCTTTTCAGGTTCGAAGCAGTCGTCCTGCCAAAGGATCCCATGTTGTCTTTGCTAAGCTGGCTGAAAGTCGTCACCTGTAACTCTGACAGTGCGCCATGGTCAGCCTGTTTTACTGGGCCCGGTTGGTCTGGGTCCGTGGTTTCTTCTTGGAAAAGGATTTGTTTGCATCCTTCCAGCCTGTTGATGGGCGCGAGCTGGCAAAGCAAGTCCCTTGAGAGCCTCCTAGAGACAATAAAAGGAGTGATTGCGAGAAAGAGAATGACGGTGATTGTGATGAACTTGAAGGCCCTAGTGCGTGTCAATGGGCGGCGGTCCGCACTGGCCGAGGGTGCTGCGGTCGCCACAACCAACTGTTGAGTGTTGGCAGCAGGAGCAATGCTGTTAGACTGGCTCGCTGGAGGCCCAGTAGATTCAAACAGGTTCCTCGGTGTGATTGCTCGAGCCTTGCGTCGGCGTAATGCAGTTGAAGGAGCGCTGCTTTCAGCGCCGAGAGCGTCGGAAATCCCTGCAGCAAGAATCTCTTCTTCTGATGCATCGCTCTCCCAGCTCGAGTCGTCGGATTCCGCTTTCGAGTCGTCGTTCTTGGGCGCAACGGGGACTAAGAAGCTGGACCGCTGGTAGGCTGGTCCCTCTGGTAGCATTCGTAACCTCTGTTTGCATCACTGTAGATTGCGATAGATGTGCTATACTCACGACGGATTTGGCGAGCCTTAAATCCTGCTCGACGGAACGATGCAGATGTGCTATCGCTGCCACTGCCACTGTTAGGAGCATTCTTTGGAATGCGGGTTGTGGCGACACGTTTCCCAGGGGCAAGGGGTTTATTGCGCGTGGCAGAGAGGTCTGGGTTAGAGCCGGCGGCAGTGTTTGATACGTTGACAACGTGCATCGCAAGACCAACGCTAAGCCGTTTGGGCTCGTTCACCAGCTTGGGCAGGACGTTGGGTTGGGATGGTGGTGGCAAGGCTTCAAAAGTGAGGGCGTGGGTGCCGTGAGGTCTGTGGGCCAAACGGCATGCCTGAGATTGTCACAAAGGAAAGCGGTGCCACACGTGTGACGGTTATGACTGGTTGGCTTGTGACATACCTTTTTTTAGCTCACCGGCGCTTAATGTCAACTATATCGGGATGGCCGTTTCAAACATGCTTCTTGGATGATGAGTATCGTCGATGAAAGTTTGCCTATGGATTAGATTGATCAGACTAACGCAACATACATCGTAGCTATACAACAGGTACTTATATATAACTAACTGTTCTGATACTCTTGAGCGACAGAACTATTGTTCGACACATTTTCGTAGTAGTATTGTCCTCGATCCCAGTCGACACAGCGCTGCCAGACATCGCTCCTCATCGTATGGTACCCAGCGTCTCCTTTACGAAACGACTCTATCCCTTTAGCTTCCACGATGATCCTTGGAGGGACGATCCCTGAATCTGAAGATCGCATTGAGGTATATCCAGTGCGGAACGACTGCAGTGCCCGTCGGGTCAGCCCCGGCAACCTTATTGCCACAGATTCATGGGATGGATCCCCAAACTCCTGCCAGTCTGGCTGAAGGGAAAGTACCAGCAGTTCTAGGTTCGGAATCTCAGCTGCGATCGTCTCGAGAACCAACACCTGAAGACAGCAGATATGGGTGAGATAGGTTCAAACTTTGATGGGCCAAACTCCACTCACAATCGAACTGTGAAACTCAGTAAGCGGGCATTGAAGTGGCACGTATAAGTGTCTCAAGTTTGGAAGCTGGAATACCGAGTCGACGATCCGGCTTAAGCACTCCCACCCTCCAGGACCAAACTTCCATCCCCGGTTCGAAGTGCGATTATCGAAAACTTCTAAAGTGGAACTATGATGGATAAGGGCGTTGTAGTCGACGAATATGTGAGGCGGATCAACACCCAGCTGTTGCGTTTCTTGACTTACGAACGAGAACCATATTGGGGTCACCGGTTGCAGTTTGAGAACCTTGAGTGTCGCCTCATAGGAACGTAGGTATATCTTAAAAGAGGGCGAGTATAAGGCGGTAATACCCTCCAACCTGATGTTCTCCGCGGCCAGCAGCTTCCAAAGACTATCCGTTGAGGCAGCGAGATCCTGTGGGTTGGTAGTGCTGAGAGGAGAGTTCGGTCCCGCGAATTTGGAGATATCGAGGTACCTAAGATACCTGAGGGACCGGATGCTACATGGGCTGAAAGTCCGAGAGGTTATTTCGAGATGGACAATCTTGGGGGTGGGCCGTGCTAACTTTTTCCTATTTGACCGTTCAAATGGAGTAGATGATTCGGGGTTGGATGGTTGCAGCTGGTCAATCCTTTTGACAAAGTCGTTCATTGATCCCACATGCTCCCAATGAACAGTGACGCCCTGTGCGCCTGAAAAGCGAATTAGCGCTCGAAGCTCTTTGGCGTACCCTGCCCCTGGATCGCGTGTCGATATGCGAAGATTAGAGAGTGAGCGTAGCGAGAGTAACCAGCGCCCAACAATCTTCCAGGCGGCGGAGATCCAAACACTGTTGTGGAATATGAATCTGGAGTAGGGTGGCAGTAGGGGTTGAGTCCCAAGCCGATCCTTGACTGCCCAAGTAAAACTTACTTTACTGTCCTGACGCGAGTAGCCGAAGAGAGAACGAGGGATAGAAGAGATATTGGCTGCTCAGAGCCAATCTGGGAGGCAGAATGGCTTTCGTCGTCCATCACAGAAACTTCAGTCTTCTGCTTGTCCTTCCAGAATAAGACGGAGTCGAGTGCTGCAAGATACTCGTGCCGCTTGTTCAAAGGCATATAAGCCGCCCACACACCAGAAAGGATCAAAGTATGGGCAGTCTTCGTGTTCTGATATCGGCCACTGGACATTTTCCGAAGCTTTCGCATGCCTGAGTCGTATGTCTCCTGGGTAACACACAGAGAGAGGATGCCAAGCGCTTGGTCACGAATGGACGCCTCCACAAATCTGCAGGTCATGCGCAATGACTTCTGATCTCTAACAGTGAGCTGAAGATGGAACCGGGCCTTACTATTTACGACGGCATCCGAGAATAAAATCTGCTCACATATTCCCCAATCTTTTGAATAATCTCTGCTGGAAGAGTCTCAAACGTGACGCCGCGAGGCTGACGAGGTTTTCTCATAACATTTAGAGGATTGAGTTCAAGCAGGAACATCTTACAGCAAGGTGGAAGGCTGAGGTTCGACTTGGATTCGACTGGGAGCTGTTAGTACTAAATGGAATGTGTTGCGGTTTGATGGCAAGTCGCACGATCCCGTGGGGACGATGTTGATGTAGCCCTTAACCAATCGGCGCTTACTTTGGTCGTCGGATAACATTGCGTCCCCCGGGGCTCTGGGACTGCAACCGCGGTGCTAAAGTCAAATAGGAAAAGCGCGTACACGTATAGTAAGCTCGAACTCCTGCCTTTTACTTAGTACTGACTTCACTATACATATAAATGTCCGCTGTAGTTCACGGAAACAACACGAGTTGTCTGAATTCACAGGCCTTTGTAGAGTACCAACAATTAGTTTGCCGGGGTCTCCCCAATGAACACTCCTGCAGCACCCATTCCTGTACCAATGCACATTGATGTGACGAGAACCTGAGCAAGAAAGCAATGTCAGAGTGGGTTGAGTCGGTATGGTCCGTGACCAACTACCTACCCGCTGCTTTCGGCGATGCAACTCATTCAATCCAGTTGCAATTTGACGAGCTCCAGTGCAGCGTAATCACCAAAGGAGAGTAAGTACAACGGACGGAGTGATTGAAGAAAGTAATACTCATCTAATGGATGTCCAAAAGCAATGGCTCCACCATTCACATTTACCTACAGCACGTTCAGTATTCATGCAATCCTTGGGAGCGCAAGTGGCTAAACTGGTACCTTATCACTGGAAAGTACAACAGCTTGAGTTAGAGGTGTTCTCGGTCAAGGAAATGGGAATGTCTTACCGAGGAATGTTTAATTCTTTAACACTGTAAACAGCCTGAGAAGCGAAGGCTTCATTTATCTAGCAGACTGTAAGCATACGGACACCGTGATGATTAGGACCACGAACCTCAAACAAATCCACATCAGCGATGGTTAAGCCACAGTTTTTGAGAGCAGCTCGGATGGCAGGGACCGGACCGATGCCCATGATACGGGGCGGAAGACCTTGACATATCTCAGCTCTATGTCCACGTGGAGGACAAACGGAGATCGTGTCCTTTTCTCCAACATACCTGTGACAGCAGTGGTAATGTATTTAGCCACGATCCTAAGTCCAAGCTGCTCAGCCTTGCGTCTTGTCATAATGAGCACTGCAGCAGCACCGTCAGTGAGCTGACAGGCGTTCCCCCCTGTCGTTGTCCCATTGCCCCATTGAGGGAAGGCAGAACGGATCTTGGACAAGGCCTCTTTCGTCGTTCCCTTGCGGATCCCGTCGTCCTCACGAACAGTGACAAATCGCTTTTCGCCAGTCTTTGGGTCCTTCTGGTAAACTGTGAAAGGAACGATTTCGTTGCGGAAATAGCCCAATTCTTGTGCGCGTTCGGCCCTTTGCCAAGACTCGGCAGCAAACTGGTCTTGCTCGTCCCTGGTGACATTGAACTCGGCAGCAACATTCTCGCTGGTCCAGCCCATTTTCTCGTTACAATCCCTCGAGTGAGAGTTGCATGAGACCAGTTCACTTTGAGGTGGGCCACCATCGTCTGGGCTGTAAAAGAGAAGAAAGTAAACCCCAGGTGGGCCATGGAGGGCAGGTGCAACATAAAACTCACTTGTCCGACATGCTTTCAATCCCAATAGCCAGCCCAATCTCAATCTGACCGCTTCGGACCTTATTTGCAATGTCGGCAACGGCCATGAGCCCACTGGAGCAGAACCTGTTTACAACTTGAACCGGAACTGTCTCGGGAATTCCAGCAGCCATTGCCGCGGTCCGTGCGGGGTAAACCGGGGTGGGGGTGAGCACGGTACCAACACATATATCTTCGATGATTGCTGGGTCTATGCGGGAGGCCACAATGGCTTGCTAAAGCATTAGTTCAGAAAACGCGCCTGTTTGCCTTGACGATGAACCAATCAGACCTTGTACATCTCGAGGAACAGTTCATCGGTTCTGTTGTCACAAAAACAATGATTAGCTATTCAGAAATACAAAAATTAAAGCTGGCCCACTTGACGTCCTTGAAACCACCCTTCTTTGCCTTGCATAGTGGTGATCGAACGGCCATTGTGATGACGACATCGTCGGGGCGCTTTCGTTCGAGCTCCGCGAGTCCTTGGCCGGGACGAGACCCTGCAAGATGAGCGGCAACCTGTTTGATTCGCTGCATTGAGGGTCGAGTGGTGGTGGTGGTGGTGGTGGTAGTGGTCAAAGTCAAGATGGTACCCGGTAAATGATCTCTCAATAACCGGAGCTTCGATTGCCATGCTATGTTTGCTACTTCGATGGACTCGGAGGCATTGCCGGGCCATCTGATGACTGGCTGGTGGAACCATATCAGGCAGTTTGCCCCCAAACGCGCCCCGCTTCCGTCGGTCCCAGCAATCGTTCAAACGTATCCTGCCAGAGTTAACTTTTTTATACGAGTCAGATAGGCCACAGGTAAGTATGAGCAACTGAAACAAAACCACACATGAAGGCATGTCCTACATGAACGATTCATGGTTCTTGGGATAAACGTCGGATATTTATTTGACAACTTGACTTCCGAGCCTTACACAAGACAATCGAAGCATATCAGGATGAAGGGAAACAGCGGAACATACATCATGAGATTTCAGTTGGCAAATGACAGCATCACAACTTCCGTTGCCTGAATATTGAACCCGTTTGAAACTTCAATCGTCTCGCGTGTTGGCGCTCCGCTGGGAAGAGCATCACTCGTTTCGTAGCTAATGCCTCCCCATGTCAGCCCAGAGGTTTCGTCAGAGTATCTATAATGGAAATGCAGTATTCAGAATGGTATCTAACGCTTTGCGTCTAGTACTCACGAAACAGAGAGTCGTTTGACGGACATCGTCCTGGGAGGCAAACTTGCATTAGGAAACCTGAGGTCAATGTGTGCGGATCTGCGGGTTCCAGGAGCACTAGCTTGCTTGAAGAAAGCCGTAGATTCAATAAATACCGCTCGGACCAATGTCTGCCCTTCGTAAAAGGCGTAACCAGCAATACGTGGATCATTTACGCTCAACTCCACGATACGCGTATTGCCGCTAGGTCCGATGGCTTCCGCAGCAATAATGGCAGCATAGTATTGGGGTTGAACGTGGGGTGCAAGTGGAGTGGGTAGTGGATTTGCGTTGACAGGGTCTCGGTAAAGAGTGGCAGGTTGAACCTAGACCTTGGTGAATTCTCATATTTGCAGATGGCTCAGGAAGGAAACGTACAAAGTTGTACTTGAACCCGATCCCTTGATGGAAAAATATTCGGTCTATCCCTGCATGAGAGCTGGGGTAATGTTAATGCTGTTGAGGGAGGGTGAAATGAATGCATCGCTTACGCGTAGAGCAAATAGTCAAGTGTCCATAAGGCAGCTCCAGCAACGTTGCTAACTCCGGGAGCACCCTGATTTTGGCGTCAGCCTCGTATCCACACAACGTTTCAGAACCACGTACATGACAAGCAAAGCTGTTCGTTTCCCCAAGTACATATTCTAGACCTCGTGCCTTCGTGGCTGCGATGTCGGGATTGTGGAAAGATATGTTCCCTCGAATGGTCGCCTTCGTCATCAAATCCTGAAGGAGTGCGGGGCTACCTGCGCAGAATGACCCGCTATACCGATGTTGAGAGATTCTACGACGACATTGTGCAATCAGCACTGCAGCTCAGAGATGCAGCGTCAGGATGAGACTCACATGCCGATCAGAGAGCCAGGCTCAGTATCGAGCATCCCTTGGGCAAACATGGTCTGTGGAGACCATCCAGTGGTGTCTCTAGTTGAGTACACCAAGGAAGGTGCAATGAATTTAGTACGCGACGAACGCGAGATTCCCAGCACGCTTGTCACATTGTTCGCCATGGCAGTCCATCTAGATGTACACTTGGTGAACAAAAGATCCATCCGACAGATACAGTCAACATACTCCCGGATGTATTGAGTCATAGGATACCCCGGTTGTCGAAACCCGTTATTTCCGTACAGATCTGGCTCGTTACCAATTTCAATTGCATCCAACACGATTTCAGCCTCGGCGATCGCAGAAGAAGCAAATGTTTTGGCGATTGACCGGGCCATCAGGAACGAGGCAGTAAGGTTGTTGTGGCCCAAATTCAGGCCCCATGTTACGATGCTGTCTGGGAAACAATTTGAGTTCGAGCGAGGAATACATTGTTTCGAACGGCTCACTTTTTGGGAGAAATCGGGTTGCCGCGTAATAACCGTCGCCAACTACAACCGTAGTTGCTTCAGGATAAGGCACGTTATAAGTCGGGGAGGGATAAGTGAGCTGAACGAACTGTCGATGACGGTCAGAGACACCCAGGACGCTTTCAAAAAACCCGACATACCTCGATATTGGGGTTGAAATTGGTTCTATCCTCAGTATTCGCGCCAACTCTGATCTGCGGGGGTAATCCCGAGAGTTTCCTGATATTTTCCAGAGTGTTGATGAAGAACTGGTTTCTGGATGTGGTGCCGACCCAATCTAGCCAACGGTCTTGTTCAAGCGAATACGAAACATGGTCTCTGTAAATCCGTTTCGCTGCACTCGGTGGCGAGGTTGGGACCGTGACATCCAGGCTAAACACCTGGTGAAGGCTTAACAACAGGGGCAAGAGGATGCGACAGATTTGCGAGCTCATGAGTTGAAATTCGAATGCGGCAGTTGGCAGTGACCAGTGACCAGTGCGTTCAAGAAGGTTGCCGACCCATTTATACCTGAGATGCGGGCGTATGCTCTTCGCAATACCTCATACCAGCCGTCATGGAAGCAGCCCGTATGGATCTTCGTTCCAAAAAAAGTTCAGGAAGGGATATTACTCCAGAGCCGTTGGGAACATCTGGTCGCCGCCCCCAGCGTAGCTCTTGCTTCGGCACCCAGCTGACCCAGCCTCATGCTACGAGTCTTGGCTAGAAGCCTAGCCTTGCAAGCCGTTGGACGCGTATTAGACTTCTTGAAGCAGGAAAGCTGAAGACGACGCTTTAGGGGATTGAAAAAGCTGGGTTCTCCTCCCTTCTTATATGAATCAAGGACAAGGCAGGAATTTGCTACGCTCGTAATTCGTTTATCCGACGATGTTCATGAGTGCGAGAGTCGAGGAGTGGGACCGTGCGTGGCGAATGTAAAGCGCAGGTCAGTGGTTAGTGGGAGAGGTGGATTGTTGGAGGCAAACAACAGCCAAATTGCGACTGATGCATGATGGCGTCGAAGGTGGTTGAACTCATACTTTAACCACAGGATACTTTGAATCCATTATCTCCTAAAACCTCTACTGCTGACTTGTAATGCGACTTTCATCGTTGGAACCAACGGTATCTTCAGAAGTCGCCACGATTCTCGAAAACTCAGGGATCAGAACCGATACCGATATTATCTTCACACCTCCTCTCGAAATCTTTCAACGATTACCACCAGGAAGTATGACCTTGCAAGAGCTTACGAAACTGCGCACTGCAGTCATAGAGTTCGTGTCTCCAGAGTCGGCCCTTGCCAGTGAATTGCTCTTTCAAGAATCTGGAGATGACGGCGTTGAGCTGTGCGTCGGAAACGAAGGGATTGATGAATTGCTTCGCGGCCTAGGCGGTAGAAGGGTCATAGAAATATCAGGAGACCGTGCTTCTGGGAAAACTGTGCGCATTCTCGGCTCTCTACGAACCTTGAGTGGCTAGAAGCTTGCGTAGGCTCTCACACTCAACATCGTCTTGAACCACCTTACTTCTCGAGCACAAGACACCGTGGCGTGGATAGACGTGTTGGGAGACTTTACACCTGCGAATGCGTATGCCATCCTGGAAGCCAAAGGAAACCAGGTGAGTAGAGAGCTTAAAGATACTTGCGATAATTCATTCACCTCTTTTCCAATCTAGGAACCTGATGTTATCCTGGACCGTCTGCAGGTATCCTTGACATTCGATACCGACGCCTTTTACGCGGTCCTCGACGAACTTTCATCAGTAAGTTCATTTCCCTCCGAGTCCTCTTCTGGTCTAAAACGAATCCTATGTAGAATGCGATTCGTCCAAGAATCATTGTTGTCGATGCTATTACGCCTCTTTTAGGGCCATTGCTCAGCGGAGTATCCGCTCATGGACATGCTATCATGACCGATTTGATGAGGCGGCTTCGCGCTTTCTCCAAGGCCCATGGGGCCACTATACTGGTATGCTCTGAATTCTACTCAACCTCTCGTTCCGCCCTTGATGAATTCTCAGGTTATCAATAATGCCACCCTGAAACACGGTTTTGACGCGACAAAACCGGTCGAACAGCTCGAAAAGAAGCCTGCATTGGGACCTAGCTTCACTTTCATGACGGACACGACGTTGTGGCTCTCGTCCCAGAAAAAGGACCCCAGCGACCCCAATGCTTCAAGCCCTACATTCCATTTGTCGATACTCAAGTCTAGAAACAAGGTGGGGACCAGGGACTCAACTTTTGTGTGTCTAAATGCTAACATGAAGCCAAGGCCTCTGGACTTGCACGGTCCTTTAGCTTGGACCAAGGACTCTATGTTGCATCCTAAATGTATCCGATTGCCAAGTCATACTCACGATGTATTTCATTACGTCTTTGCAATGGGTCGGTTGAAGAACCGGTTATCTGCTCCCTCGGCCATCACGTGTGGGACTCTATGTCGCCATCCCCCCTCCCTGTGTTGAAATTATGGCTCAAGCGTTGTTGCCTCTATTGCGAGACTCGTAGAAATATCGCGGCAGTAGGTACTTTGTGTGCTATATAGAGCCATAGCGGCTTCTGTTCACACCCCAACCTTCACCCACTTACCATAATGACCAACCTCGAAAACTCACAAAAGACCATCCCCGATCTCAAGGCTCAAGCAGCTGAGAAAGTCTACAACCCATTCTATTCTCCACCTGCAGGTGATGATGGAGATGAAGACTACAAGTTTGCGGAGTTGAAGGTGTGCACTTTGAGTGTTCTTGGCGTTTGGTGTGGTGTTAGATTTTCATCGCACTACCGCTTCAGCCTTCCTTCCCTAATCTTTCATGGGAACCTTTGCAAGAGGTCGAGGTTACTGAACGAGCTCTCCTCGCCGATCCCGTAAAGAAGAACCTGCTGAGTGCGGCCAAGAAGGTCAAGCACTTGACCCCCGCCATCGGCACTGAAATCGAAGGCATCGACCTGCGTCAACTCACTGATGCTCAAAAGGATGAACTGTACGTACATGTCCTTGAAGGAAAGCTTTTTCTCACCAATTTGGCGTTTTCAGTGCATTACTCGTCGCAGAGCGTGGGGTAGTCTGTGAGTTACTGGTTCTTTATACACATGCGCGAACCTTCTGACCGATTTTGTCACATGAAGTCTTCCGTGACCAGGAAATCGATATCCACCAACAGCTCGACCTTGCAAGACATTGTGGACCACTCCACAAGCATGCGACTACCGCTATCCCTCGAAATGGACTGGAAGAGGTACACGTTGTCTACAACGATTCGTCCAGGCGCCCCGACTCGACAGCTTTCTCAAAACTCGAATTGTGGCACTCTGACGTCAGTAGCATCTCACCATGACATCAAAGCGATTCTGATTAATTTGAAATAGGTCACTTACGAACTGCAACCACCTGGTGTAACATCCTTGAAAGTCATCACTGGCCCAGAAGTTGGTGGTGATACGCTTTGGACCTCGGGGTATGCTCCATTTTGCTCCTGTGTGTGACCTTGTCTGACACCTTCCCATAGCTATTCTCTCTACTCTTCTTTGAGCACCGGTCTTCAAAAATACCTCGAAGGTCTCTCTGCTGTACATAGTGCTACCGCGCAAGCCGATGGGAACCGTGCCGCTGGCCTCCCCGTTCGACGACACGAAGTTGAGAATATTCACCCCGTCGTGCGAGTCCATCCAGCAACCGGCTGGAAGTCTGTCTACGTCAACCCCGGTTCGTCTGCACTCTTCGATTCAGCTATTCTCAGCCATACTGACAGTGTACGCAGGCTTTACGCGAAGAATTGTCGGTATCCCAAAAGCCGAGTCGGATACCATTCTCAACTTTCTGTTCCGCCAACTTGGGGAGAATCCAGATTTCCAGGTTCGCTTCAAATGGGAAGTCAACTCGGTCGCGATCTGGGACAATAGGGTACGTAAATCTCGGCCATCCCACTTCAATCTCTCTCGTTTTGCGCCTATTCCATTCCAAGCACGCGTCATCCCATTACCCCATCTTCGTTCCGCCTTTAGAGGGTTGTTTTTCTGATGGACGGATTTTACTGATCGATTTGTGCTTTCGCTTATACAGATCGTGACGCATTCTGCCACTTTCGACTTTTGGCCGGCGACCAGGCACGCGTTGCGTGCTACGCCTCATGCGGAACGCCCTCTGTCGGTTGAGGCGTATGAGCGACTGACAGGAAAGGAAGCGAAGGATAGACAGCTTGAGATCTGGAAACAGCAAGGTGTTGATGTTGGTACCCCTAAAACAAATGGCGCCGTTCCTGCCAAATCTCGATACAACGACTAAGCGGGCGATTCCGCATCGATCACTGGGAGGAGACTCTGGGCGATGATCTATACAGCGCAGCTCTGCAGCGTTTAACCAGCATTTTCACTTTTGTATATAATAACGACTCACTTGTACCGTAGCTTCACGAAACACATCAGCATGACCTTTTCATTAAATTCTCTCTCTTGCCCTGTTGGACTGAAGTGGCCGACCCAAACTTGGAAGCCCGGCCAGAAATGGTAATCAAATCAATCGCGATAGATAATGCCATCTTATCGATCATCTCGGAACCAAATCCGTTGTCGGACAAATATCTCCGATCTAATCCGATCTTTTCCCGTTTGCTCTCCCCGTACCTATCCGAGTCCAAAGGCTTGTAACCTGGATTTTTGGTCTCATGTCAGCCTCAAGACCAACTGAGAACGCGTAATATCTCCCAAGAGACAGTATCCACATATCTAAGCGCTTAAATACCACCCCAGACCAGACACACCAAAGCCAAATCTCCAAGTCTCCGAACAAAGCTCCGAGTCGCGAAAGAGAAGACTGCGAAGAATTACTCCTTTTATGTACATTCCTCCAATCAAGTCACGCTCGCCACAAATCCCCGCAATCTCAGCAACATTCTACGTAGGTAATCTCGATTTGCGACTGTGCGATTTCCCACTCCCCCGATGCTCACGAGCAGCGAGGGATTTCTCCGTGGTGCCATCTTCCCCCCAAACAAGCGTCCGTGTGGGATCAACGTCAACTCTGATAAGAGGGCCCTGTTTTTGAGTTTTAAGCGGGGTAGGAGACTTATGCAGATAACTGTTACGGTCGTCCTTCGGAAGTTGGTGCCTGCGTTATCGGGCGCTGGGACATAAACAAATCACTAAGCGCTCGTAGGAGCAACAACTCTTGGCGCAACACCTCGTGTGATGAATCGATGAAACTCCCGTGGTGACTTTAGCTTTGCGCGCTGTGGCAAAAAATGTGAATTCTTAGCATGAGGTTAAATTAACCCTGAGGTGATGGTTAATGGCCTTGCGGCGCATCACGAGCCCTGCAGCACAAGAAACATCTTACACGAGGCTGGTTCACTCGAGCCATAACTCCAGAATTCTCGCGATGGGGATTTCAACTTCAAGAACGATGTTGATCGGACTTGTCAGAACTGGAAAATAATTACATGAGAAGCCAACGAGGCTGTTAACAGCAGCGAGTCATAGGGTCTTCCTAAGCCAGTGTGACCAAGTGAAGGGCATGCTTCCCCAAATCTATAGGTGTACATTCATCGCCATCACCAATAAGGTTGTTCCACAAGTTCCGAGGTTAAAGCTAAAGTAGCAAGATCGATCCGATTCGATGACGTTCAACTTGTCGGATGACATAGGGTCTTGACCGCTATCGATATGTAGCCACGACAAAGACACACACCAGAATGCCGATGTAACACAACATAAAGCAACAGAACAGACTCGGCCGCTATACAAACTACACTAACATAAGCTTTGAATGAACTAGTAAATGGAAGGCGTACAGTAAGGGAGTCAAGTCATCAAAGAAGGAAGCGGAAGCAGGAACGTCCACAGGCTTGCAAAAGTTGTAAAAGTACAATCACAGCAGAACTAGATAGCTAAATAGATTTAAACGCGAATATGGTTCGAGGAAAGGAAGACAAACGGACCTGGATGCGCAAAGAGTAAGTTACGATGTGACAATGTGACGATGCGAGATGAGTGGTCAAATGGGATGCAAGCAAGAGGAGGACAAAGATGTGAAAGTGTACGGTGAGTATGTGAAGAAGAAAAAGAGCTAAACTGGTATCAAAGATATACCACAGAAAATTAGGTTGACTTGTATGATTAGTACCCGAATCACCGGTGTGACGCCCTCATAAACGACTGATGAGGGTGTTGGACATGGTGTGGAGGGTGGTTTGGATGGTTTTGTTGGTTTGGATGACCGGGATGTTGATTGTGATGTTGCTGTTGATGCTGCTGCTGATGCTGCTGTTGTTGACTATGTTGGGGTTGCTGGTTGTGCATTCCGCTCTTACCGTGTTGGGCGTACGGATTGCTGGTGTGAGCAGCAGCAGCAGCAGTCGCGGTTTGTTGCTGCGGGTGATGCCGCTGGAACTGATCAGGTGTGGGTGCATACGCCCTTGTAGGTGCCGGATGCCCATGATGCGTGTGCAGGTTAGCAGACGCCCCGGTCGAAGCAGCTGTGGTGGGAGGCGGATGCGACGAGGCAGGAGTATGGGAGCTAGAAATCCAAGGCGAGTGCGGAACAGGACTTGGCCCGACAGCCCCAACGGAAGACGAGGTCGTTGCCGTCGATGACGTAGTTGGAGGTGGTGGAGGCGGAATATGTGAATGTTGAGTAGTGGCCGAGGAAGAGGTTGGGGTGTGATGTCCGTTGATGATATGGTGATGGTAATTGCCGGATGCTGGAGGAGGGTGCGGCTGCGGGGTCGGAATTTGTTGTGGCCTAGCTGCCGGAGTACCATGGTTTATAGGGGCATTGGCGTCAACGTTCATTGGCCCACTCGTCGCCGAGCTAGAGTCTGAAGAGACGGGCGTGACCATATTGATCATGAATGCGCTCTGATGATGGGATTGGGGTGGAGGCGGTGGAGGAGGTTGCCTTGCGTTGTTGCTTCCTTGCCCATTCGAAAGGTCCATCGGCGTATCCATCGCGTCAGTTTTGATTTTGACCTGGATCCTCGACTTGCTATCACTGGAAGATGGGCCACTAGCCGCATTATTAGCGTTGTTGTTGGCGTTTTCCGCAGCCCTTGCGCTAGCCCTGAGTGTCTCCATGTCGATCTTGATATCTCCTCCGTTTTTGTCTTTCCGCCTCATCATCTTCGCATAATCTAGATATAGCGATAATTAGAAAATAGGGATGCTGGATCTAGATGGCGACCACTTACGCAAACCGCAGGCATTACACAAAGTCCTGGCGCCATCGGGACCTCTTCTCCATTCAGGCGTCTCCCGAATGTTGCAAGAATGACACTTGCCAGGGGGAGTAGCGCGCTAAAATAGCGCAAACCCGATTAGTTTTCGTGGTCGGCGAGAGAAAAAGATGGGAGCACAGACAGTACGACTACTCACGCTTCGCTTCCGGTATTTACTCTTCGGTGCGCCAGAGTTCCCGCTTGCGGCTTGCGTGCTCGTCAATCTTTTCGCCTTGATCAATTCCATGTCCTGCTCGGCACTCGTCGACTGTGGGGCTGGCGTCGAGCGCGCAGTCTGGTCATTTTTATCACCCGCAGGCGTGGCTGCTGAATTCGCGGATGGATAGTCAGCGTCACCGTCAGGTCCGTTGTCCTGTGACATGTCTTCCCATGGGCGTTTAGGTGGTCGGACATCATCAGGTGATTGTTGATGCTGCTGCTGCTGGTGTTGTTGCATTCCGGGAATGGCAGCGACCAGGCGGTCAGCGGCCTGGACAGAGCTAGGAGGTATATCGTTATTCCTCCTGAATTCTTCCAGCAATCGCACGACGGCCTGTGCGCGTTGCGACATTTCCGCCAACTCGCTAGGATTCGGTTCGGCACCGGGTGTGTTGTTTTGCAGTTGGGCTATGGACATTGAACAAGTCAGCAAACACGTGTGATGAGAAGAAGGTTAAAAATAGAATCTGAGATGCAACGTACCGTAACGATTCGCAAAGGCGTAGAGAGCGTTGCATTGCTTGTAGATCTGGAGATTTGTACGATTAAATTAAGGTCAGATACATGAGATGAAGAATATACCTCTGTGAGCGTGTCATTACGTTCCGGTGGTCGTTCAGGCTCGGGAGCGGCATATACGGGTGGGGGCGCTACCGGTGGGGGTGGTTGTCGAGTTTCAACAGGAGGCGGTGGTCGCGTTTCAACCGGAATCAAAGGAGCTGTCCTTGCTGAAAATGACAATTGATTTTGAGGAGGTGGAGGTGGACGAGGCTGTTGTTGATGCTGCTGATGGATGGGGTGATGGGGAGGAGGCTGAAGCTGTTGTGGGTGGTGGTGATGCTGCTGGACATGATGCTGAGGAGCTGGCGGAGGTGGTGGTTGTGGTTGATGCTGTTGATGCATTGAATGCAAAGAATGAGGTTGTGGGACCATTTGCGGCTGCGACTGGTGGTGCTGCGGTAATGGTTGGGTAGGTTGAGCAGGGGTCAAGTGTTGATGCTGTGGTTGCTGCTGCTGCTGTTGAGGTTGCTGAGGCTGCTGAGGAGGTTGAGGAGTGTGCTGCTGCTGAGGGTGCTGCTGCTGCTGCTGCTGCTGCTGTTGCTGCTGAGGCCATGGTCCCTGAGGTGGTGGAGCAGACGGTGGACCCGGTGACGGATATGGATTTGCCTGATTCTGCTGGACTGATGGTCTTGACTGCAGATATGCCTGTTGATGATGATAGGGCACAAAGCTGGGGATAGGCACAGGATGATGAGGAACTTCATGGGTCGGTGCCTGCGACGACGACGACGGTGGAGGCTGCGGGACTTGCTGATATGGAGGATTTTGAGGCGGGTACGAGCCATACTGCGGGTGCGAGTAGTTTCCTGACTAAGAAACAATTCAACAAAGGGACGAACGACGAAAATGCGGGGCAGAACTCACTCTAATGTCTCTGCTCACCGAGTTCGTGTTGGAAGAGCTCTGTCGCGGCCGTTTCTGCTGTGCCGGCGAACGAGGAGTGTCTGTGTGTTGAATTTGGACCGACAACGGCATTCCTGGATGCGCATAGCCAGCACTGTCGCGCTTGACAACGTCATGACCAGCCGACAGCGGGGGCGTATGTTGCTGGACGACAGGAGTCTGCCTCTGGTTCCAGTGGCGAGAAACTTCTACTGGATGTGCGGGCGGGGGCTGTTGTTGCTGCTGCGGTTGTTGAAACTGGGGCTCGAGCAGGGACGACGAGGACGACGTCGAGCCGGCATGCTTCCACCCAAAATTGAGCTCCTTGAGCGACGGCAGACGAACATCCTGCTGGAGGGTCAAAAATTTGTTTGGAGGCTGCTGATAGTTATGCGGATGAGTGGAAGCCATGCTCAGCAATTGCAGCAACTGGCGAGATTCGATCTACCCAAGTATTTGTGACCGCACTCAACCCGATCTCCCACCAAGCGGACTTTCAAATAATTCCGCACTCAATCGGCGATCCAAATTCCGATGAGATCCGCACGTGCCCGCACAGACTCCTGTTCCAGCCTCTCTAGCCCCACCTGCGCCAGTCTGCTGGGTCTGCTCAGATCCATATCACCCCTCTCAGTCCACAGGAACACTCCTCCCCCTCAAATTCGCGTATCACAGGCCCATCTCCCAGCTGA
>ML210161.1:0-13840 GCA_004369085.1 Coprinopsis marcescibilis | reverse complement strand
ACGATTCGCAAAGGCGTAGAGAGCGTTGCATTGCTTGTAGATCTGGAGATTTGTACGATTAAATTAAGGTCAGATACATGAGATGAAGAATATACCTCTGTGAGCGTGTCATTACGTTCCGGTGGTCGTTCAGGCTCGGGAGCGGCATATACGGGTGGGGGCGCTACCGGTGGGGGTGGTTGTCGAGTTTCAACAGGAGGCGGTGGTCGCGTTTCAACCGGAATCAAAGGAGCTGTCCTTGCTGAAAATGACAATTGATTTTGAGGAGGTGGAGGTGGACGAGGCTGTTGTTGATGCTGCTGATGGATGGGGTGATGGGGAGGAGGCTGAAGCTGTTGTGGGTGGTGGTGATGCTGCTGGACATGATGCTGAGGAGCTGGCGGAGGTGGTGGTTGTGGTTGATGCTGTTGATGCATTGAATGCAAAGAATGAGGTTGTGGGACCATTTGCGGCTGCGACTGGTGGTGCTGCGGTAATGGTTGGGTAGGTTGAGCAGGGGTCAAGTGTTGATGCTGTGGTTGCTGCTGCTGCTGTTGAGGTTGCTGAGGCTGCTGAGGAGGTTGAGGAGTGTGCTGCTGCTGAGGGTGCTGCTGCTGCTGCTGCTGCTGCTGTTGCTGCTGAGGCCATGGTCCCTGAGGTGGTGGAGCAGACGGTGGACCCGGTGACGGATATGGATTTGCCTGATTCTGCTGGACTGATGGTCTTGACTGCAGATATGCCTGTTGATGATGATAGGGCACAAAGCTGGGGATAGGCACAGGATGATGAGGAACTTCATGGGTCGGTGCCTGCGACGACGACGACGGTGGAGGCTGCGGGACTTGCTGATATGGAGGATTTTGAGGCGGGTACGAGCCATACTGCGGGTGCGAGTAGTTTCCTGACTAAGAAACAATTCAACAAAGGGACGAACGACGAAAATGCGGGGCAGAACTCACTCTAATGTCTCTGCTCACCGAGTTCGTGTTGGAAGAGCTCTGTCGCGGCCGTTTCTGCTGTGCCGGCGAACGAGGAGTGTCTGTGTGTTGAATTTGGACCGACAACGGCATTCCTGGATGCGCATAGCCAGCACTGTCGCGCTTGACAACGTCATGACCAGCCGACAGCGGGGGCGTATGTTGCTGGACGACAGGAGTCTGCCTCTGGTTCCAGTGGCGAGAAACTTCTACTGGATGTGCGGGCGGGGGCTGTTGTTGCTGCTGCGGTTGTTGAAACTGGGGCTCGAGCAGGGACGACGAGGACGACGTCGAGCCGGCATGCTTCCACCCAAAATTGAGCTCCTTGAGCGACGGCAGACGAACATCCTGCTGGAGGGTCAAAAATTTGTTTGGAGGCTGCTGATAGTTATGCGGATGAGTGGAAGCCATGCTCAGCAATTGCAGCAACTGGCGAGATTCGATCTACCCAAGTATTTGTGACCGCACTCAACCCGATCTCCCACCAAGCGGACTTTCAAATAATTCCGCACTCAATCGGCGATCCAAATTCCGATGAGATCCGCACGTGCCCGCACAGACTCCTGTTCCAGCCTCTCTAGCCCCACCTGCGCCAGTCTGCTGGGTCTGCTCAGATCCATATCACCCCTCTCAGTCCACAGGAACACTCCTCCCCCTCAAATTCGCGTATCACAGGCCCATCTCCCAGCTGAATCTGCCAGCCCTTGCAACCCTCATTTCAGCGCTGCAAATCCACAGAGACCATGTTCCTGCAGTCTCCTACGGTCAACCGTCCCTGCTGACCCTGCTGAAGGGATACGGTGCACTAATACCCCCGTCATGTTCTATCTGGCCACCGCGTGGGCAGCACATCGGTTCCAAAGTTCCACCCGGTTCCAGCACACGGGTATTGCTGCAATTTTGACTTTATGAGCAAGTCTATCACTTGCTTCTATGTACTCCCCTTCTAATGACATCGATGGGAGCTTGGCATTCAAGGGGTCCCAGTGCTCCACCCCAGAGTCCGAACTCCGCCAAAGCTTAAATGTAATGCGGCGGGATGCGTATCTGACCTGCTACAGCCACACCTGAAGAGCACGCCGAGCCCAATGCGCTCAGCCTTGGGCGCTAATACCCTTCACACAAGATCCCAAGATCGATCACATTTAGCGCCAAGCCAAGCCAAGCCATATGCCGCTGCCATTCAGAGAGCGCAACATTTCGGGGGCGGGCATATTAAGGAATGCTCCATTATAGGAAATCCTCCGAGATGCAAGTTTCAAGTTCTCATCGTTCATTCAAGTTGTCCCCGGAACTGTGGATGCGCAGATTTTACTCTGATTGGCTCGCCGGGGCGCGAGTTCAGGTTAGGATACATACCGACATTTGCATGACGTGTGGGCGCTTCGAAACATGCCGTCATTTCGCTGGCTACTGCTACAAACTTCTGACCAGGGTGGCATAGTAACACGCCATGGTCTGGAAGACGGAGACGGGCGCTTACAAGTCAGTGTGACTGCACAACTTGTGTTCGAAAAGCAGCCTGGCGTGATGCACCTCTGCACCTACCAGTTTAAAGATAGCACATTAGCGAGAAACAATCAAAACACCCACCGGAAATCTGGAAGATAGCCGAGATACAGATGCAGAAAGCTCAAGGAGCTTACAAACCTCGAAACCAACCTCATCTACATACTAACAATAGACCGACGTCCGGGAGTCGGTACTCCGCCAAGTACGTATTTTATCCAAGCCATCTGCAAGTGCCAGACCTGACCTCTGGCCAGAGAAAGAGCGCATGATGTTTCTCTATTGTCCCGAAAACACGCTAACTTGCATGTGGCGCATTCTGACAGTCGTTTGACGGATATCAATCCGGTGTCAGGGACAAGCTGCATAGTATCGCTCCCGACACTATTGTTAGACTTCCAAACCATCACGACTTACTACGCAACAATACAAACGCTCGCTCGCCGAATGCCAACGCAATCGCTGCCGTGCATGTTCCAGGAAACGGGATCGGGATGTAGACAAGATAATCAAATCCTGACATACTTGTATTCTGCCGCCCCTAACGCCTCCACAATATAAAAGGAGGGAGGGCCACAACCAACCCGACCACCCATCCAAATCGAGTCCTCTCCAACAACCCAGCATGTCAGTTTTCGCACCTCCTGCCCCGCCTGCCACCGCACTGGGCCGCTACCGCCAGCTCGCCCCAGCTGCAGGCGTTCATGTCTCGCCCCTCCAGCTGGGCGCAATGAGCATCGGCGACAAATGGGAAAGCATCGGAATGGGAAGCATGAGCAAAGAATCGAGCTTCGAGCTCCTCAACGCCTTTTTCGATAAAGGTGGCAACTTTATCGACACCGCCAACCTCTAGTGAGCCATCCACCCCCGATCTCTTTACCTTTGACCAAAACTGAACCGAGTCGGGTGATGTAACAAAGCCAGGACGGGAGCTCTGAGCAGTTCATCGGCGAATGGGCTGAGGAGCGCGGGATTCGAGACCAGCTGTTCATCGCTACAAAGGTCTGTCCTCCACCACATACCCTTCTCAACCCATGCACTTATACATTCACAGTACACGGCCAACTTCAAGCCCCAAGACAACAAGACGCACCAGCGCGTACTCTTCGCCGGAAACAACACCAAGAGTATGCACCTCTCCCTCAAATCCTCCCTCAAGAACCTCCGAACAGATTACATCGACCTATTCTACCTCCACCTCTGGGACTGGACAACCAGCATCGAAGAAATCATGCAAAGCCTCCACGCCCTCGTCACACAAGGAAAAATCTTCTACCTCGCAAGTTGCATTTTTCAAGCCTCACCCCCGTTTCCGCGGCTAACATCACGCAGGGAATCTCGGATACACCGGCTTGGATAGTGGCTAAAGCAAACCAGTATGCAAAGGACCACGGTCTGACCCAGTTCTCGGTCTACCAAGGCCGCTGGAGCATCCTCGACCGCTCCTTCGAACGCGACATCATTCCCATGGCGCGCATGGAAGGCATGGCACTCGCACCCTGGGGCGTCCTCGGCTTTGGAAAGCTCCGCACAGACGCAGACGAAGAAGCACGCCTCAAATCCGGGGAGAACGGCCGCACATTCTACATCGGCCCCAACTGGCAAAGAAACGACGCGGAGAAAGCTGCATCCCGCGCTCTGGAAAAGGTTGCCAAAGAAGTCGGCGCCAAGTCTCTCTCGTCGGGTGAGCGGATCTTTCAGCTTCCCCCCTTCCTATGGGAGCTATGGCGTCTGACCGACCGTTGTGTTAGTGGCAATCGCGTATGTCATGCAAAAGGCGCCATTTGTCTTCCCGATTGTTGGAGGGCGCAAGGTTGAGCAATTGGAGCAGAACATCGAAGCACTCGAGATCTCCTTGAGCGATGAGCAGATCAAATATTTGGAAAGCGTGAATTCATTTGACATTGGGTTCCCCCACATCATGGTCGTGAGTACCCATCTCTCCTCTGCAGAGACGTCTTTCTCACCCGGTTCTCGCTCGTAGGGATCTGGAGATGCTCTGCCGAGTCACTTGGCTTTAGTTGGGGTTTCTGACAGGGTTGCAAACCACGCCCCTATCCGACCAGCAAAGCGAGAGACAGAGGCAGTAGATAGTTTGGAAAGTCAGCCAGCGGCTAACTGAGGGAACAGTTTCATGGAATATGTGATCTAGTAACTAGGGTCCCTGTACTGTCTGGAGGGTTAGTTCACCAAGTAACCCTTTAGGCTTGATCCAAATCGGTAACAGTTACTGGCACCATCCGTAAGAAACCATTTGTATCTGTATGTCAAAGTAGAAGAACTGAACTGAAATGTAATTGCCAACGTTCAAGTGTTCGAGGACAGAAGGCCGGTTCGTTCCCGCTGAGCTTGTGTCGCCAGACTCACTTCCTCGCTCTCTTCCTCTTCCTCGCCACTTTCTTCCTCCTCCTCTTCACTTTCTTCTTCTTCTTCTTCCCCTTCCTCTCCTCCACTTCCTTCAGCCTTAGCTTCTTCATCCTCATCATCTTCACTTTCTTCACTCTCCTCCTCCTCCTCCTCCTCCGCATAAAACGCGTCCAGATCCTTCCACTTCTTTTTACCCTCCTCGGTATCCACCCTCCCAGGTGTTGAAGGCACAGAACCAGGATTCGTCCCAGAGAAATTCGTAGGAACAAGCACAACCTTACTACTCGCCCCACCCTGGTTCCTCTTGTTTCCGAATCCAGTAGGCCCGGCTCCTCCTGAAGAGAAACTGGAGCTTCCAATAGCCGTAAGCGGCGCTTTATGTGGCCCCTTCTGATCATCCTCGCTCTCCCTGAGCTTGGATTCCACACCCTTCTCCATCCATTCCGGCACATCCTCATTAACAACCATCTCCTCATCACCTTCTCCAACTGTCGTGTACACCGTATGGCTTGAAGTCAAAACGGGTCCGGTGGTGAAAAGATCTAGAGATCCAATCGTCCGATGGTTGCCAAGGTTCGGCAGCCCCAGAGTTTCATCGTCACCTGTACCAACCGCTTTTCCTTCGAAAAGCACTACCTTCACTTGCTCCCGCCTCAGAACCACGCCCTCCACTTGAGATCCAGAGTGTAACGAGGGATCCTCCTTATCCTCCTCAATCAAAGACTGTTCCACAATGCCACGAATCAAACCCCATACCATCCTCGCCCGGTCCCTAACATCGTTGTTCGTGTCGTAACGCGCAAGACCTGACACCACATACTGCGCCAACAGAGCAAGCTTGCGTTGTTTCTGTGCCTGGTCCGAAAGGGAATGCGTAGTTTCCGTGCCGGGTTCTTCAGGAGGGATTGGACCAGCTTGCGGCCGGACGAGGACAACCAACTTGGCGGCGAGCGTTAACAACTGCAACTTCACAAGGGGCTCCTCAGACGCAAACGTCTTCGCCCCCTTTCGAAGGACATCAGGTGCCCAGTCGGCAATCCCATCAACCCCTGCACCACTGTTTCCACCTTCGTTACCAGCGTACTGCCCTACGAGCCAAATGACGCAAGCTCTAGCTTCTGCGTGCTTGATGTCGTCAAACTTCTTGGCTAAATGCGCGACGATCGAAAGGGGTGAGGATGCCGGATCCTTCAGGTTGGTGAGCGCTGAATAAGATGCAGTTTGCTGAAGCTGTACGTAGACCAGATCCTTTAGGACCTGTACCGCACTGCTCACGACGATGTCTACATCCAAAAGGTTAGATTGTGCTGAACAGGAGGACGAAGGGATCTTACCATAGGGGCTCTTGATCATGTTCATCAAGGCAGAGAGACACGACTTGATTGCTTCGGTTGTCCTAATTCGCTTGGCCAGCACTCCAATTGCTTGTATGGATTCACGAACAACGGCATCATCTGTATCATCGGCATAGTCGACGAATTCGCGCAAGATTGCGGGCCATAGGTCGTGAACGTAGTCGGACGCGGAGGAAGAGGAAGGGGTGATTAGGTTGATTAGGAGCCGTATCTTGTCCTTCTTGACAGCAAGCGAATCGGTCGATAGACGAACGAAGAATCGGGAGTAGTGAGGCGCGAGCAGGTGCTATCAGAGAGAAGATTTAGATTCGTCAGGATAACACAGATGAAACTCACGTACAGCGATACTATCCGGCTTGTTCCTTGATAGTAATACCAGATAGCGATACACCACCCTCTCCACACCCGGAGAAGAGCTGTCGGCGAGCCTGAGTAATGGGTTGACAAACTTTCCAAAGTAAGAACTTGGTGCTAGGTAATAAAACACCCTCGTAGCAGCTAATATCACAGCTGGGTTCCGACTTTGGAAGGTCAGCTCGGCGCTATCCAGGAGGAGCTTTAGGTCCTTGTCGAGTTCCACGTCTTCAATTACTTCATCATCCTCGTCTTCCGACTTCTGTGTAGGTGTAGGGCGAGGAAGCATAACCCTAGCGTATCGCAGCAATAGCTTCATCATTTCGACTTGCCCCCATTCATCCACATCGATCAGCACTTTGCATAAACGTCTAAAGTATGGGTGGATCAACGAAAGGTGGGTGATCGAAGAGCCGGGACAGATGACGTTGAACGCATATATAGTGGCTCCTATGCATAGAGGAGAGAATGCGGAAGGGGATAGCAGTGTCTGAGTCAAGATAGGGAGAAGAGAAGGTAGATGCGACGGATCCAGCCTGTTAAATGTACAGCTATTAATGCATAATTTAGAAATAAGTGGGACTTTCTTACTCGTAACATTTAGGAATAGCAAGGGCTGCTACTTTGCGCACATATGGGCTAGTGTCGCTTGCGCACTTCTTGATTCCCATTACCACCACGTTGCCAACCATCGGCACCCGCATTCCACTAAGCACTCTCAGTGCCATGGCTCGTATCAACGGGTTAGGGTCAGACGAAAGGTCCTTTTGAAAGGTATTGATGGAAAGCAGGGCGAGATCTGGGTCATATGGAGAATGGTGCAGAAGGTATATATAGACCAGTTTGCGGACTTCAATGGACGGAGAGGCAACGAGCTTGACGACAGAGGGGAAAAATGTGAGTGTGAGCGACGATGGCGGATGAGATTTGCTCATGAGCTGTTAAAGCAAAGGACTAATTGAATTCCAAGGTACGACCAGGACGAGGTCAAGAGAATGACATACCGCGACCAGCCGCTTCAATGCATCCAGCTTCTCCCGTTCGCTATTCGACTCCAGCTGCTTCTTGATGCCGGCCGCTACTTTCGTGCGATCTTCTGGACCAGCAACGCTGTCGAGGTAACTGCTTGCCCCAGCACCTCTCACAGCAGCGAGTTGGCTCGCTTGCTCTGTGATCGACTCCTGGATTCTCGTCCCCAAGCGTGTCGCATTGGTGGTCAAGGTTTGAATATACTGATTCGAGAGAGCCATTATCGACGAATACGATGTCTGTAGAGGGCTCTACTTGATGAGTTGGTGTTGGTACTAGAGTCAGTAGAGCAATCCAAGCAGATTTACGCAGGAGTACAAGAACTTGAGAAGGGCATTTCGTGCAGGGCGTGGTGGTCGGACGAAACAAAGAAACGCGGCGGGGCCAGTCTTGCCTTGCCGGCTCTGATGCCAAGCCAACGTAAGTATGTCAGGACCTACTTGCACCAACAAACTCCCAGAATCAATGGAATTCCTTGAAATTCTTCCAGGAACTTGTTTAAGAGCGCATAAGAGCCAGGTCGTAAAGTCTTCATTCCATCAGTCAGTCCGAAACGCTATGGGACCCCTGATTTATATACATTTCTCCTTGTATTCAGAGTCTTGTCTCTACTAATCGCACAGACGTCAAAGTGTAACGCTAAACGCTCCAATTACCCTACTAAATGGCCTCCTCCCAAGATATTGACCACCGCCTCTTCAAGCGCAGATCCGTGGTTGACCTCGCTTCGCCGACGCTCCCTCCCGGTCCCACCATAACCTCGCCCAAGTTGGTAGACAGCAACTCTTCGGCTTTCGTTCAACTTTCTCCTCTAATACAACAAGGAACTACCGGTCCAATGGTTGCTCCCTTGACTTCCATAATGACCTCAGCTTCCACCACTAAAAGCCCCGTCATCCCTTCAAGCCCGGTGCTCAGTTTTGTGGCTATCGAAGAGGAAGAATACGAGTCAGTTCTCCATCCCCGTGATAAAACCAAGCACTCGCGCAACAACAGTCCGACCCCCGCTGTTACTACGCCTGTAGCTCCAAAACTCATCCCCAAAACTCCTCCAAAGACCTCATCCTTCTCCCCTCGTTCATGGATCAAACCCATCCTCAAATCTCCAAAGTCCCAATATCGACCGAGTACTCTCAGTCGAGCAGTAGCACCCGAACCCCCAAGCGCCGTCCCTCCTGTTCCCCCCCTATCCCTGGTTTACATGTCTCAGAGCGCGATGAAGAGCAATGCAACGGTTGAAGGTGTCCTCTCCCAGGAACAATACCAGGACGAATCGTCGGATGACTGCAGCATGGGTCCTTCTACTCCGATGAAATCCTCCCCCAGCAAGTCAGCCGTACCGCTCCCTCCAGTCCTCCTCGGCAGCATTCGCTCCTCCTCGGCTCCTGTCGCAACAGTACCCTACGCGGCGTCAAATTTGGACGAGCTTCAAGGCGACTACGTCGTTGTCACTAATGGTGGCTTACTCGGTAAAGATGGCAACAGGAACGGCAGTGAGGAAGACGAGTTCCTCGCACCCGCCTTCAACAAGCTTCGTGAACGCGAGATGGAATGTAGCCTTTCCTTGGAAGCCGACTCTCGGGCTCCGCTACTCAATGCGGACGCTCAAGGGTCTCTCAAGGATGACATACCCTCAGGGAGAGATCAAGAGCTAGGAAGAGCCGCAGCCGCAATGAACGACGGAACCTCGTCCGGCAACTCTGATTCCGCACAAGCGCCCAGCGCTTATCCCAGAGCAATGGAAAGGCGCCTTTCCTTCAACGAGAACCTCCCCGGTCCCCGAAACGATCCGAATGCTACGGCCACCCCTCACTCTCCCCTTCCCGGAACCTCCCCAACCAAGAAAAACGCGCTCCGTTCCATCATGTCCATCGGGCTTTCAAGGCGTAGAGGACAGTCCGAAACAATGGGCCTCCCCAATGCGCTAGCAACGGAAGAACGAACGGCTATTCCTTCTAATCCAAGCTGCTCCAACTTTCCCGTGCTAGTCGACACAGTGTCGACGCTTATTCCAGAAAAACGAGACGAGCCCGACAGTACATTCCTCACTGCCCCTCGAGACTCGATACGTATAAAGGCCGGATCTCCCAATGGCCGGCGTCAGACAGCGATCAACGTTTTCACCAGGTCCCCCGGTGCTCAGCAAACCAACGAAGAGTATCTACATGAGGCGGACTTGAGAGAGCAGAAGGTACAGGAGCAATGGGAGAAGGGCGAAAACGAAGGCAGCTGGCGAAAGGATCGCCGAGTGGCCTCGGAGGCAGGTGAGTAGAAAAGTCGCATTCGACAACAACATGTCGTTGATCATACTGTTCTATTAGCCAAGGGCAAGCTTTTGATTATTGCGTCGATCAAGCGGGATACCGTCGCCGCCAAGAAGGCGCTGGACGCCGTGAACGACGAGCTGAGCGCCATCCACAAGAAACACAAGGTCGCCGTTAAGGACGAGGCTCAAGCGCTGGCGCATCAGAGCAAAATACAGTCCACCGTGTCGAAGGCACAAAACGCCTACGCAGAGATGAAACAGAGATTGGACAAGGAGAAGGAAGCTCTGGATAGCATGACGAACGAGCTTGAGGTCGCTGACAGCGTTTTGGAAGAGCATAAGGAAGTGACTCGAGTTATTGTGGAGGAGATGGATGAGAAGGAAGCGCAGGTCAAAGAACTCAGGAGATTGTTTGACATCGAACAGCGCGGGAGAGAGGAACAGTTGTCTGGATTGCGGGAGAGTATTTTCCTCCTACGGCAGTAAGACTGCCAGAGAATGGAGTATATCAAAAGGAGGAAGCATGGTCGCGGTAATCACTATTCGAAGTATCGATTGCTTGAGTGTAGTAGAATAGGTTCCCAAAATCTGAACGGTCTTCAGAGTCGAGAAATCGTAGCTCAGAGTCACAAGACGCCAGTTTTATGAGCTCTGGCGCTCCGTAAACATAACATCGCCCACCGTTTGCCTTCCCCTCTTCATCTTGGTCTTGCTCGAGTTTCCGCGTGATGGAGACTGAGACATCCAAGTCTCCGATATGGATGTGGACAGCAGCTGGAAGTACGGGTAGTTTCGTAGGCGGAAAATGGTCGCCATCCCCAATGACCGGCTCGACATACTGCTGCAGAGCAGTGATGGCCAGCGAGAGAGGTGTGACGTGTGAGTTGTGTGCTCTCAAAGGCAGTATACGAAGTAAGCCCAAGTTCGGTACAGCGTCGGTGAATCTTTCAAAAAACGAACACTATATGTCTGTCAGGCATACCCGTTTACGCGTGCAAGAAGGAATGGACGTACCACATTCGCAGTGTCGGCATCGCATACCGCAACAAAGAATGATTCAAGTCGAGGGCATGACATCGCGGCACGCAAAGTCTCTCCGTTTCCTTCTGTCGGGTTCCACTCCAAAGACCCATACCACCCCGCGATATAGATGTGCTTTAGGGTTAAGAAATGGTTCGAAAGCATGGAGTACTCAAAGTTAGGTCCCAGATCCTCTGCGGCGTCCACATCCGACTGGCTGGAGGTGGTGAAAGGGAAGAGGCGGATTGATGTCAGTCCAAGACCCGATGGATAGCTAGCGAGATACTTGGCAAACTCGGGGGTGAAGCTTGTGGAGATAACTTCCAAGAAAATGCTGTTTTGCTGGAATGCCCGCCAGACTTCATCCAGCTCCGAAGGAGCACTGTAACGAATACTGTGTAATGGTACTCGCGTGGGCTGGGCCAGATCCAGACACCTGAGGTGTTTTAAATGGGGAAGTAAGGAAGGGATCGGTCGAAGTATAGTACGACGGAGCTTGATATTCTTGAGACGCAGGGGCTTTTTCACGGCGGTGAATAAGGATTCAAAGGGTGCCCTAACGGTGAAGGACACCGTTGCGAGCTCCGGAGACAGCGCAGCAATCTCTTCAAAGGTTTGTGATATGGTTTCGGGAGTCTGTTGGAACCTGTCCAGCTGGAAAGACAGGTACTCAAGGTTTCGAACCCGGAACGGAGGAATTGTCAGCATAAAAGATTTGACATCGACGTCATCACCTTCAATGCGAAGAGCAAGTAGTCTCACTTCGGGCGAACCAAGCCACTCGACCGTCTTTGACCATGCGGGACGAACGTCGTTCTGGTACATGATTAATCTAAAGAGCGTCAGTGGAGGAGGAGAAATGTGCATTTAAAACACCTCACTTTACCAGTCGAACTCGGCTCAACGACTTTAGGGCTGAATCCAACAAGGTAGGAAGCTGATTTGTCTTATCAGCATCGTCATTGTGCACACGAGTTGAGAAGCCGTCCAGCGTCAACATATGCCCCGGCAATCGGTTTTGTGGATCAAACTGATCAGTAGTTCCAAGGGTCGAGATATCCTTCAACTTTGCCACATCGGTCTCAAAAGTCGTGGGGCGAACGGATAATCGCAGAGCACTCAACGCCATACAGCTCACAATGGCGTTCAAGGCTTTGCACACGAGTCGAAGGTTCTTGACAGACCAGGCGGGTAGCTATTCAATGACAGGCGAATCAGCAGAGGTTTGCAATAGACGCAGGGCGTCGACTCACACAAGCAGCAACTTTCAGAACAATCTCCATAGGCAGCTGAAGGAACATCGAGCTCCGTTCGATAGGGATCATGGCTAGCTCGGCTTTCCTAAGGGCTTTCCCGTCTGGTTCCAGCTTGTCCCGGGCAGGTTCCTCGTTATTCACCGCATACTTGAAGAGTTGTTTTAACGATCGCATGGTCCGAGTTGAAGTTGAGAGGGATATCGTGGGATAGGTCAAAATTGGGGTTGAGAGCCTGAACGTTGAACGCTGTGAAAAGGACAATAACGTCAGTCCACACCTTTCAGAATTCTGATGCACGTTATAAATCGGCACAAGCAAACGTTCCCCTCGTTTCGGAACAGAACCCAAAGTAGGTATATTCCAGTTTCTCACCGGACACTCAACAGGTTTATCACATACCGCATTATGCAGAACTCACCGAGCCAAAGCTAAGTAGGACCAACACGACGAAACACGAATTTTTGCATTAGATCTTTCCAAAATATCATACACAAAGGGGTTGCCTTAGACCAATCAAAGGCGGGGAGCTGGGTTGAGAACTGAGCAGCGTATGTTCAGCGAGAAATTCTCTAGAGTCAAGGGCTTGGACACACCTCCAGAGTCGTTTCCACCATCTAGTCATAGCAGCTTCTCAACCTCAGGCTCAATGGCCGAAGGAGCGGTGGTTGATGCCCAACGATGAGCGACGTTGCCTTCTTTGTCAATCAGGAACTTTTCGAAATTCCACTAAAAGCCAGATTTCAGTTCATTCCATGCGAAACCCCCGAACGACGGCAGAATCTCACCTTGATTCTTGTCAAGCCAAGCAAGCCAGACTTCTCTGCCTTCAACCACTTGTAGACTTCGTTGGTGCTGTCTCCGTTCACATCGGATTTCTTCATGAGAGGGAAGGTGACACCATGATTGAGTTCGCAGAATTGTTGGATTCCATCGTCATTCTCTGGTTCCTGGCCACCAAACTAGACTAGTGTGTAAGACCAGCGCCGACGACACCGTTGTGTTTGACAGAGCTGCTTACCTGGTTGCAAGGGAACCCGAGTATGACAAAACCGCTATCCTTGTGCTTCTCGTAGAGCTGCTGCAGTCCTGGATATCCGTTTCAGCACTATGTAGATTTCGAAGGGAGTTTGGACTACACACCTTTGTACTGAGGAGTGAAACCACTGCAAGAGAAGAGGCGAACTGGAGTCAATTTTGTGCACGGGAAGACGGAGAAGTGACGAACCATTTGGACGCAGTGTTTACGATGAGCACAACCTTTCCTCGCAGCTGGTCAAAGTCGTATGTCTTTCCGTTGGGCAATTCAGCCTTGAGGGAATAAAACCCAGAAGTTGTGGGACTTGTGGACATCGTAGATCGCTGGTTCCAACTTGGAGGCACAGATAGGCAAAGCCGCGTAGAGGGGCGGGGTAGCTTAGTGAAGGGGAGAAGATATCTCGAGACAAGAGTAGATGCGGATGAGAATGCTCTACTGGATCGTTGGAATGGCGCAGTTATAAGGCGACGAGGTGGGCTCAGGAGTCTCATGGCGTGACTGATATGATCATCCGGCGAGTGACCAAGAACTAATTACTACATACATACAAAGTCCATGCGGAAAACACAACCGCATCACTCAGAAATAAATCCGCCAACGCGACCGTTTGACGTCACAACCTCCCCGATCTGGGCGTCTGTCCACCGACTCCCATCGCGGAAAATTGGAAGCACCGCGCGTATTCTGGATAC